>LQNS02277999.1:12663378-12674464 GCA_001587735.2 Parhyale hawaiensis
GGCCGAATAGAGTGTGGTTTACGACTAGCTAAATAAATAAGCACAGACGATCGTGACTATTATTATATTAAAAAGTTTAAGTCTCCGTTTCCACAACAAAGGCGATGTCACAGAGGAAGAATGAAGGGACACGTAGTGGAATAATAGACACATGGAACCAATGCACGAGGGTGTTCCCAAACAGAATCAACGCGCATGGGAACAACAAGTTGGGAAAGAAGAAGAACAGATTGAAGAAAGATCAGTATGAGTAACTGGTGAGAAGGAATCAAAATGGGCACGAAAGACAGACAAGACGATCGTGATGACGACCCAACGTGTCACGGGTAGTCTATATTATAATAAAAATCTGTGAATCGGTCTTGTTTGTTTATTTACTTTTGTCTTGCTTGTTTATTTACTTGTGTCCTGCTTGTTTATTTACTTGTGATCTGGTGATCTTGTTTGACACATCTTCTTCACTTTTAGATACCTCTGGGGAGGTATTGCCTATCCTGGGGCGTGGATTAGCTCTTTAATTCGATTGTATCTGTGATACGCACGTGGAACCTGCCCTTTGGTTGCAGGAACGGGCACGATAATTTAAAAGTTGCTCTGTAAAATACGACTGGAATACGTAACATATAAATCGAATTTGCTTTCAGACTGCGTGTTGAATATTCGCTAGAGAAGCACAGAATCTGTTGACAGTGAGCCGTCTGGGCAGCTCCTTGACGGGCAGAAAAGGACGGCCGAATAGCCTGTGGTGGACGACCAGCTAAGTAACGCCTCTTTAGTGCGAAAGCAATGACGATCGTGATTATAATTATATTCAGAAGTTTAAGTCTCCGTTTCCACAACAAAGGCGATGTCACAGAGGAAGAATGAAAAGGCACATAGTGTGACGATAGACACGTGGAACACATGCACGAGGGTGTTCTCTCACAGGATCAACGCACATGGGAACAGTAAGTCGAGAAAGAAGAGGAAGAACTGATGGACGAAAGATCAGTAGGAATAAAAGGTGGGAAGGAAGCAAAGTGGGCACAAAAGACAGACAAGACGATCGTGATGATGACCCAACGGGTCACGGGTCACGGGTCGTCTAGTATTGCACTAAAAGTCTGTGAATGTTATTTACTTCTTCATTTATTTATCTAATTGCTTGTTTGCACACAGAGCTTTTTCATTAAACCCAGAAAAAATTCGAGCGGGAAGGGAGGTACGCTCCCGGGGGAAGTCTTAGAGTCCGCCATACGGCCTATGTTTTCGTTCAGGAGTCTTGGCGAAACGGATAAGGAGCGTCGTAACTTGAATACCGTTTACTTCTTGCGTTGAGTGCACGAAAGAATTCACTTTCTAAATTTTGTTCACCTGGAAGTCGTAAATATATATTTATCATTGCTTACAGCCACATTATTGACTATTCGTTTGAGAAGCGATGAAGATGGTGACTTTATAGGTCAGGGGAATCCAGTTTTACCAAAAGTGACACATAAATCAGGTGCACGAGTTACGTGCAGCGTAGAGATAACACGCTGATGCACTCACTGTTCCTGCTTTTAACGCTGTGTAGTAACTCCTTTGTAGACGACTGATGGCGTGCAGAGCATCTATGGAACTCGGCCGAATAACTTCAGTGATATCAAAAGGACATTTTCACATTTTATAATATTTTTCGGCGTATGTGACCAGAGCCATATTTCCCGTAACAGTGTCAGCTTACACTGCAACACACAGTGTTGAAGAGTAAGAGATTTCTTATTGGGTGTTAGAGTCGGATTAGAGTAATCAAGAATCTTTTATATTTTATCTAAAATGTCGAGTTCCAGGAGGTGAAATAAAGAAAGATATCACCGTAAATAAAAAACTCCCTGCAGTTTTTCCTCATATATAAAAACATTGAATACTTTTTGTAGTTGGACGTTATAGCCGGAGCCGAGAGGCTTGCTCAACGGTAAAAAATGAGGGCTTTGAGTCGTGAAGAAATACTATACCGACAGTCTGAGTTGAACAATTTGAACAGTTGTTCAGGAGTCGCTCTCTAAGCGAATACTCTAACTCCAAACTTTCACACAATCGTCCCGTGGAGCATCTGCTCTGATAGTGAGCTAAGCGTGACCATAATTGCCGGATTTTCTCTCTAGTGATCATAGATGAAATCTGTGCCATGAAGCCTTCGACTGTTTAGGGCGGTGTTACTCTCTAGTTTCACCTCGACTACTTTAATTAAATTTCAATAATTATTGGTGAACGACGTAAAGTTCCATAATGATATTTTGATAATCAACTCGGTAATTTCGATAACGCGATGAGATTTTGGAAGGTAAAATCAAAAAATTGATTAAATTAGATAGCCGGCTGTAGACAGACCAACGGACCTATTCCCAGAGAGTCGCCGGGACTTACGCCCTTGCCCTATACGAGCTATTGTCGTCATGTAAGTGTCGTTAAGATGTCTGAGGAAAAAATTAGAAGCAAATACGATCAAATAATTATAAATTTAGCCTCTAATTCATTGTACTCATTCTTTTCTTGAAATATGTAGCTGTTTTGCTCCGTCGTTTACCCAAGAGAGGTTGTCTAGCTGGTAAAAAATATAATAAATAGATTTGTGCTCCTCTCTACAGGACCGCCTTTCATATTTTATTAGGATGAAGAGATTTGTTTCTAAGTACTCTATCCTGCGCACTGAAGACAGAACGGTAATTTTTCTTTCAGGAAGCTGTTTAAAAAGAAATTTAAAATGGTAAAAAACGGACTGTCATTACGAAGTGGACTGGTAATTCTTTTATGATGGAAATTTTTTAGCATACGGTATGATGCCCCAGCTCAAAGAAAATTGAATATCCATTTAATTTTATACGCTTTAGACTGATTCCCTATGGGCGAGATGAATACATTGATCATCTTTTTATGCAAGTTTAAAAATGTATAAAACAAAAAACCCTCACTACAATACTTTGCTGTAAGCAACACTTCTCTATGCATAGTTACAGTTTAAACGACAGTCTACATTAATTAAAACAATTCACCATATTTTGTGATTTAGATTAAAAGCAAACTGAAAGCAATTTTTAACAATGTATATATTTATATTTTTGATTTCAATTTGCTGCTGCACCTTTCACGGTGATTTCATACTTGCGGAAGCTGCTGACGGGCGAAGTTTTTCAACATGTTTACCAAAGATATGCAAAATTAGAACTAATGTTACATGAGATTGATTGTCGATTTATAATGAATTTTTGTAAATGTGTAAATAACAACGACGTAGAGTGCTTAGGATAACTAGTATAAAAGTCATTGTAATCGACCGCCCAAATCATTGATCTTCCATAACGATAATTAATGAACAATAAATTCGAAAAATTTCACAGCCCATAACGAGTTCAGTAATCCCAATCGATTAAATTCAATTTAAACCATCTATGCTAATTGGTAAAAGTGTTATTACTATACCAACAAAAAAGACCGAAGTTCTCTAACAATCTGGATATAAAATACCGACGTCGAAGCTCCACATCTTACAGCATTCCTTGCAGCTCTTGCCAAAGCCTAAGGAGCTCATTTCTATAACACACGTGTCAAAGAACCATTGCAAGATGTTCTGAATAGACGGAAATGGGAAGCGCTCTCTGCATTTCAGAATATACTTTCTTGTGCGCGTCTCGTCGTCCCGGACCTTTTGAACATTCTAAGTGTGATCCCTATGGGCAAAATGAAAAGAAAAAAGATAGGACTTTTGTAAAAATTTTGACTGGTAGCAGTACCACAGTTGTGACATCTTTGGCGTTTGTGATGTTAAATTTGCAGTCGAGGAATATCCGTACCATAAAGACCATGTGATTGCATGCGTAAAAAAATGCAAGTCGTGGTATGTGAAGTTTGCGTCACTGTTACGGTAGCAAATTTTATCTGTAAGATCGCCTTTACAACACTGAGGAATGCTGTATGTTGCGCTTGTAGCAGAGCTATTTCTGTGAAATATTACATTCATGATTGTGTTGACAATAAATCGATGATCGTTGGTTTTTAAACTTGTCGTACACAGGTAATTAACTTTGCGAGTGGTGCTTGGACCTGAAGATGAAGCCCCTCGAACCAGAAAGGTATACAGTTCCAGAAGAAAACGAAATAAAAATGGTGTGACATTTTTCTTTAGATCAAACTTAATCTGTCTGCAGTGAAGTGCGAACAAACGAGCCTCGTATATCCTTTATTTCCAAAGTTATCGCATACTGAATATCAGGAAACTTTGCCTGATTCTTCGCTTTTTTTGTGCTTTGTATTTTCTGGTTTTAGCAGCATTTTCTAAAGCTGTAACAGAAATATTTTACTCGGGGGCAGAGCTATTGCTACTCATGAATCAGTATGTATATATATATATATTTTATGTTGTGTTTCTATTTATTGTTTATTTATAAACAATTAAATTTTTCCTGTTACGCTCTATGGGAACAAAATATTAAGTAAATAGGCAAATCTAATAGCTCGATGGAAATGAAATAAGACAGGAAGAAAATAAGCATATCTATTGGCTCTGTGGGAATAAGGTAGGAAGAATTTCAAGTGTTGAAGACCAGATAAATCTATCAATTTTCTCGCCATTGTATTTCGGTACTCTTTAATGAATAAGATAGGAAGAAATTCAAGTGCTGAAGACCAGATAAATCTATTAATTTTCTGGTCTATGTATTTCCGGAGCATTTAATGAAGGTTTCTCTATATGGAACATTTCCCAGTCATTTAATGAAGGTTTTTCTATATGGAACAGCTATTATTTCTATATACGTGAAATAAGCTGAGGCACCTGAACTCGCCGGCATGACCGTGTTTAGACATGTTCAAAGGTGCTACTGGAGATGACACTTGACTGTGTAAATATAATATGTAGTCAGTTTTCAGGTAGAATGCTGAATTTTTATTTAAGAAGCCTTCTGAAAAATAAAAAGCACCAGAGACAAAGGGGGTTTTCGTAAAGCGCTAATTTTCTGTCATCATTTATAATGTTGTTTCGGGCCACTAGTACATACATTTGTAAGGGAATTAATCTCAAACGGCCAACTTCTTATTTTCTGTCTTGCCTGCTTAGCAGAATTTTGAAACGAATATTTCAGAAGATACAGCGATAAGCACTTCGATGATCGGTGGCATGAGGGTTTCATTGCTGCACGAGGGCCGGAATGCAAAGGTGCGGAAGTTTTTCATACCACATTGACGTTTTATCTATAGGCTATATAGCCAGTCACAAACATGAGCTATACTTGATTATTTTGAGTTATTCCTCGAAATATAGTGAACACATTTGTAAGTAGGTTTTCTTGTATCTTTTGAGAAGAGTTTTTCTTTGTGAAAATTCTACCTATTTTGAAATTCATTCCGCAGATTCTTGCTGTCCTGCCATACCTTGAATGTAAGGAATTGTGTTGAAGAAGGATATTTGCGGGCAAGAACCTGGGTAAACCCTCAGCAACATTATAGGTATGTATATTTGAACCTTCACTCGTTGTAGATAGTGTTATGATAAAATATATTTGTGGCTAAAGTGACACAATTTTTTTGTGCCTCCATTTGTACAGAGTAGCGATTTATTGCTGAAAATAGCTTCATTACTTAACACTCTAGATCACTCTATCTGTTTCCTTAAATAGTCAACGTGATTAACTTTTAGGAAATTTTAGTGAGGTTAAAATGTTTCTGCAATTAATGCTCGGTTCACACTCCAAAGTGTTCGAACGTGTGGCCGTATCTGTTGAAACCATATAAAATGCACAGCTTTCTGAGCTTCAACTTATTTCAACCCTATTAGGACAAAATTAATGTCCTCCCTAAAGGACGTTTCAAAATAATGTTATTGATTCGAAATACCGACTTCTTAGTTGATCCTTGCAGAGTTAAGTTTGAAGAGACATCTGATACTTTACCAGTGAAAGTTACATAGCAACCTGACTTGAAGGATATTTTCTAGAAAAACTACAAGTGTACACATAGCTGGGTCGGCAAAGCCACAATAGAAGACCGAGATGATTAGGAACATGAACGCTAGATAAAAACGCTGTCGTGCGAACCGACAAGTGCATTTGCAGAAGTTATTATGTCCCTTTTTTACTTTACTGCATTTTTTGCGACTTGTTAAAGCCAGGTAAAGTAAACAATGCCCATAATAACGTTTGTCATTGAAATATTTTCTGTGCTATCTGAGCGGTGTCTGAAATACGTTCTTAAAAACGGAGCATGGAATTCTTTATTCCAAACGCAAAAGTAATAATCTTGCAGCCATAAAAATGTAGCAAAATCTTTTCAGGTATAGAGCATGTCACCAAAAGAGTGGTTGAAAACGTACCGCTACGGCTATTTTGCATAACTGAGATGGAAAATCATATTAGCATATCAATCTCAGTTACCGCTGAAAGAAACGTGGCAAATTCTTTCGCTACAGATATTCAAAGTATATACACTGAAGTAAAATTATTGCCTGCAGTGGTCATAGTGACTCGGGAAGGACGATATTAGTTTTACATGTAAAAATCTGTAGCATTTCCAATGGTCGAGTATGAAATGCGCTGAGCATATAGCTTCATGTATAAAAGAATCAATACGCTATGATCGCCCATTTGAACTCTAAAGCAGGACGTAGACTGATAGCAACTCCGTAATTGCATGGAGTGCCGTCGTTCGATTCATTCAAAGTTTTAATTTCCTCATACTTTATGAATACGTGCTCAAAACACCGTCAATGGATTAGTTCCTCGCAAACAACTTCCATCGACACAAACATTTATGGCAATGTGAGGTTACAGAACTGTGCATTAAAAAGTTACGAAGCATACTGCAGGCAGCGTAGCGAAACAAATCCAAAGGCATAAGATGAGAGTACTGCATGTGCTGAGGGACTTCTGCTCCCTCAACACACTTATTGCATTGAATATTCGTACAAAGTTAGTTCAGTGCATCGCAATTGCAGCCAGCATTGGCTGTCGACTAGCTCGTCTTGGGAGCACCTTCAGCACTCAGCAACATTTTTCCCTCTCCTCACTACTGCAAATCGCTTTCTGAACGTCGGAAACTCTCAGACCTTCCAATCATTATTGCCCAAAGGGCACTCAGGCTCAACCATCAATTATTAGAGTTTGGTCGGTAAAACTTGCGGTGTTATGCCGTCTGTTATTGGAATTAAACCAACTTTTCTTGGAAGCTGGCGATCATGTAAGCTGCTGAAAGGCATTGGCTTGCCAGTAACGATAGACGTTGTCCCACACAACTCCGCTGACTCAGCTGAAAAGAAGCTTATTTGTGGTCTTTGCTGGAGCAATAATTTCTGAGGCACAAAGAGGCGAGTAAACACTGTATGGCGCTCGGCCACTCGCCCACAGATTTATATCGGCTTAGAGTGGCGGCTGTTGGAGCGGGAAATGCTTCGAATTCTTGCGATGGCGAGGCTCTCTGAAGAAACAGACGTCAAAATTAAGCGATGGGGACCCAGATGCCCAACCGACTTTGAAAACTTACGGGGGCGTGAAGTCTTCACACGCGGGAAATTTCGCAAGATGTTTCCAATCAATTTGTGGGTGACTCTTGAAAGCTACTTATCCTGCTTGACTCAGGTTCGTTACCTTCTAGTTCGTGATGAATTGCAGATGATGAACTAGAAAAAATGAATTAGAGACGGTGAATGGAGATGAATTGGCAATCATGCAGTAGCCTCTTACTATGAGCGTGTTCGATTGGATGCTGAAATTAGGCCTGTGAGGTTTCACTTGTCAAAAATTTGAAGCAGATGACCTGGTTGCGGCCCGCTGAATTGAGTTTCAGGCCTTGACTTCTGATCGCTTGTTCCTGAGACCGCCAGAAACGCAGTCTTGCACCCTAACTGGAGATATCGGCTGGCGGAATGTAATCGCGCTGCTTCCAACACTTGCGGCAGGGTTCAGAGTTTCATGCCCACAGCTTCTTCTGAAGTTTTGGACCAGTCAAGCCTTTAGGGCTTAATTTTGGTGTCCAATTGAACGGATGGGTGTACAATTCTACCATCCTGCTCTTGGTCTTGTAAGTAATATTTCTTTTGATGTTGCACGCCTCCATAGAGCATTTGCTTATACAAAAGCGATATCGGATCATAAGCCCTACTGCAGCATTAAGAATTGAATATCTGGTGGGAAGGTATCCATGATATTTTATGGAATTGTTTAGTGCCGATCCCCAAAATTAGGCCTCCAGGCCTAACTTGTTCAATATTTCAGACAAATGCTTTGGCTTTGCCTCTTTGAACCAGGCTGCAAGCGTTAGAAGCTACGGGATTGCGTTGAGCCAGCTGAGAACCTTATTTTCAAAAGCAAGAGTGTGTTTCCGGAAGTGTTAAAGACAATCGGTTTAGAGTCAATGCCTGAAATTTTCTTCAACAGGTCGAAACCGGGGCACTTGCTTGAAGTTTCAGACAAGTCAAACTTCGAAGGCTTAATTTCTGTGCCCACTCCAACCCGCACAAGATGTATGATCAGAACAGCCCAAGTTCACCAAGTGACATCTGAATTGCATAAAGGTTGGTGTACAAATTTCTTTATAGTGATCTCACGGCAATTATATTATTTTAATGATTTTATCGTCACCAAGTCTTAACGTGATGCAATAATTTATATTTTTTCTGTGCATAAACCATCAGAATAGAGCAATGAAAGATTACATTAATTTACTGTCAATAATAGTTATACTAATGCAGCAGGCACGTAAATTTGTTTCCACGGATCTAAATATGCGTTATTTTTAAAGAAAACTAGAGCACTCTGAGAGCGTATTCATACCTACTACGTGCAAGACAACGTTAATTAAAAATTGAAGTTGGCTGTGAAACTATAATTTCCTTTCTATTAGCACCAAAACACGACCATTTGTGTCTTTTGACAGCTTTAACAACTTCTGTAATTTTCTTGAAGATCCGTTCATAACTTTTCGAGTTATGTTGGAGACAGAAATTCTGACAAACATTAGTCAAGCACACAAACAGACCAACCGATCATCATGTAAATTCTAACAATTCATGTAAATTTCATAAAGAACTGTTCATAACTTTTTCAGCTATTTCGCTGACAAATATAAAAGCAAACGAATGAACAGATCGCACAAAAATTTGGTCATTTACTCATCGTGAAATACCTTACAACTCATGTATATTTTATGAAAATTGGTCCATAACATTTTTAGTTCTGGTACTAAAAAACGAGTGGCAGACAAACAAACGGCAAAACGGATCCTCACCAAAAGTTACTGATCTGTTGCTCTTTACATGCCTAACAATTCCTGTGCACTTCATAAAAGATCCGTCAATAACTTTTTGAATTATTTTGGTACCAGATAAACATAAAAACAAATTCGACAAAAACATTACCTCAAACGTGGAGGTAATAATTGTCTGAGGTACTTTTTCTTACACCGTTTATGGTGTTAACATTCAAAGTAAGAAATAATAATCTCAGGCGACGTTACAAAATACTGACAAATAGTCTATGCACCATGAATTCAAAATTATAATTATGTGTCCAACTTACAAGTAGAGTGAACAACTAGAGAGAATACTCGATCTTCGTCATAATACAAGCACTGTTCTGCCCTATTATGTTTCGAGGCTTTATATCCAAAAATTTTTGAATCAAATTACCATTAGTCTCAGGAAGCGCTTTGGTGGATTGCAGTAATGTTTCTCAAGTGAACTTGGCCCTCGAATTTTATAGCAGCTGTTGCCGGCTATAAATTCTTCCAGCCAACATAAAACTAAGCTCGCACATAAACCCGTTATTAGAAAGGATGCTTCCATTGCATTGAAAGCAGTAAGTTCTGTCGTAAAGGGTATTAAGATCGACACTGGAACGCATCATCACTGTAACTGCGATAGCTAAATGATATAACCAAAAATGTTGTGCTACATGTACGTATTCATAAAAATTTAGAAAGAAATTTCAAAGTGTGTCATAAATACTTGGTACACAGAAATTTTAGCCCGAAAATACTGGTTCGTTTGAAAGAAAAAAGCAGGTTAACTTGATCTTATTGGTACTTCTAACATTGCTGAATTGCTAAATTCTACCTACGGTACTTCTTCTGAAGTGGATGTCGTTGCAACATCTACGATTTTACCCCGTTTTAGCTTACGAGCTTTGCGGATCTGTGGTAGTACTAGTAAGACTGCTCTTCGTGCTGTTCACATTAGCTTCATTTGGAGGCAGATTACAGAAACATTAAATGTCTTACAAAAAAGGAACAGGCATTGTTTTACTCACCAACAGCTTTATTCAACTCGAATAGTTTTCAGTTCAGCACACTCTAAACCACTGTTTATTAAACAAAAACGAATGTTATTGACTAACCAGTTAGACGCAGACACTGTGGTCGGAGAGGCCAACGGTCATCGCCTTCAGATGGAGGAATCAGGTTACAGCCTGCAGCACACCGTGAACTCATGACCCTATCTTGCATTGTGCTCACCATTCGATCAGGCCTCTGGAGGCAATGAAATGCTTTGGGATTACATTCGATGAGATGTACTTGGACAAGTGACTTCCAAACGACAGGGCATTTGGAAGTGATGTGCGGTGCAAAGGTGATGTGGGTGTCAAAGGTGACGCCGAGGATTTTCAGGCGGCGCTCTAGAGGAAGTGTAGAGTCGTTCATAGTGATGCCGGGGTCAAGTGTTGACTAATGGGTGTCGGTTGTCTATAGAGTTGAATTGGATTTGGAGGTTGATATGGTAAGGCCCTTGTTTGTTGCCCAGTTGCTGACTGAGACAGAGTGGTCTGAGAGAGCGGTAGCAGCGGTGAGAGGATCGCGATGGGACGCCACGACAGTGAAGTCGTCGGCGTAGGATGTTACAGAGGGGTAGCAGAGCTGGTCCCGAAGAATGGGAAAATCAGAGACGTAGAGGTTGAACAGGGAGGGCGAGACGACCGATCCCTGAGGAACCCCCGCCTTGACAGCCGGAACCGGGAGCGGGAACCGTTATAGAGGCAGCAGGCTGCTCGACCTCTGAGGTAAGCCGCGAGCCATCTAACAACGTTGTGATGGAGTGTGGTGCTGGAAACTGAGGAGAGGAGGCCCTCAGTGGGAACGGTGTCGA
>LQNS02277999.1:12678420-12689766 GCA_001587735.2 Parhyale hawaiensis
GAGAGAGACTCGTGCTGCGTGCGGAGCGCACTCTTTCACTTTGGAGGCTGTCGTATGTCGAACTAATCAGTTCTGTCGGTGCTTCGTGCCCTGGTCGGCTAAGGTTTGGAATTTGTTGCCGACATCGGCATTTGGTCGTATTGGCCTGCAGGTGTTTAAGTCAACAGTTAATGGTTTTTTGCTGGATTTCCTTTAGTAGCGTTTTAAGGCTTCCCAGTGTTGCAAGATGCTTCATTTGGGTAGCATTACCTGTCCGTGAGAGCTCAAGCGTGAAGTTTTAATAATAATAATCACGCTAAATGGATTCTGAAACCTCCAACTTATTACTAAGATTATCGCTAGCAGCCAGCAAGGTAACATCGTCAGCGTAACCAACAAGTAAATTATGAACAAGATCAAACAGGTCCGCTGTATATACGATGAACAACAAAAGGATCAGAACATAACCTTGTGGGACGCCAGAATCTACATCCAAAAACTCACTCCTCTTCCCATCAACAACTACACATTGGCGTCTACCGGATAAAAACAAACTAATTACCACCAAATCTGAACCACCAATACACATCAATCTCAGCCTAGGGAGTAACCAAAGGTGATTCACGCGTTCAGAGCAGTACTGAAGTCAAGCTGGACCAACCTTGCCTCATGAACCCCATCAAGAGCCAGCTGCAACACATGAGAATTTTGAAGCAGAGCATCACAAGTTCCCAAGCCCTTACGAAAACCATACTGTGTTCCGGGAAGGACACCCTGCTTCTTAAGAAAGCGACCCAACCTCGACGCAACCAACCTCTCATAATCTTTCGACAAAACAACTGTGATCGAGATGGGTCTATAGTCGGAGGTTCGGGATGAGGCAGAGCCCTTCGGAACAGGCGTCACATCAGCGACACGCCAGCATTCCGGAATTGAGCCCAGCCGTAACATCCGACGAAACACAGAAGCAAGCGGGGCTGTGAGCACACCAGCCACCCTCCGAAGAAAGAGGGGAAACATACCCGATGGATCAGTGCCCCTAACCAGGTCAAATAGAAGGCGGTGTATTCAGAAGATTTGAAAGCGAAACCGGGGAACCTCGGCTCTGGGTCAAACGCTAAGGGAGTGCTCACCTGGTCCCGGCTCTGTTTCCCATCAAAGAAGCGTAACAAAAGGTCTCCTTTGGCGGCAGGGTCCCCTGAGATATCACCACCAATACCAATTAAACGGGAGATAGAGGAGCTCATACCGAGCACAGCCCTTCTAAAAATGGACCGCCACTTATGTGCGCTAACAGACGAAGTTAAGAACTCCGTAGACTTCATATTGTAATCCCTCTCAGTTTCTTTATAAATAGCCCGAGCCCGACGCTGCAGTTCCCTGAAACGCTGAAAGTCAACTGCAGAGTGGCTATTACGCCAACAGGCATACGCCTCCCGCTCCAACTGGTGCGACCTCCTACCGGCATCATCAAACCAGGGTTCATCGCCTGCCCTGACCGTAATAAAGCGAGAAAAAACATAGGCACGCACGATATCAGAGAAAAACTGATTCAAAGTAGACCTAGGATCAGGAGACTCTCATACAGCACCCCAAGGTAGCGCAAGGATGGCGGCAGAAGCAGAGTCCCAATTCATGCTGGACTTCAGAAATATTTTACGCCTAAAAGTCACTCTGGGGACCCACTGACGAACTGGCAGTGTCGCAGAAAGGACCCCATGGTCCGAGAAACCAATGGGAGACGACAATGACACTCCAACCAAATCAGGAATATCAGTCAACAGGAGATCAAGAACACCTCCCATCAAATGGGTGGGAACGTCAACCAACTGCTGAAAGAGGCAGTCGTGAAATCGAAGGCTGCGTGGCCATGGCAATCGGTTCTCTGAGAGCCTAGCCATTCCACATGATGACAATTAAAATCACCCATGAAGAAAAAAGTAGAACGCCTATCCGTTGACTGAATTCTAGCCATTGTATCTAGAAGATAGTCAAAAACCTTATCATCAGCAGACGGGCTACGATCCACGATGCACTAAAAGTTCCTGAATAACACACAAACTCGAAGCGTCACCAGCTCACAACATGGGCACTCATATTCATTCTGCCTTCATACAACAAGACCTTTACAAACGCAAGGAGCCAGACCCCTAAATCCAGGGCCCGAGTCTCGCTACTGCAATATTGGCTTTTCAAAGTTCGGTATCATCATCTCAGAGACATGACGATGGCTAGAGACGAGCGTCTCAGAACATAGGACTAGATCATAATTGGAAGAAGCTGATGAAAGCTTAGCCAAATTTCCATAGCGACCACGAACATTAGCACTCAAGATGCGGCAGGATCGAGTACCAGAACCACGAAGACCAGGGTTTACCTCCACATCCGGATAGCAAACTATCAGGCGCGCAAAAAACGATAGACAAACAGACACCATAAACAAAGGATATCCTTATATAATGAAACACTTCGTGTATTTATTTATTTCGTGTCCGCTTTGAAGGAAATAGATAGGCGAAAAATAAGCCAGGTTGCAGATTTTTGTAAATTGATGACCAGGTTGTAAAAGATAGCGACGGCTGATGCTCATCCCTTCATCTGAAGACGTTTCTTGCTTGAAACGCTTTTCGAAATCTGAACACTATGTATGCAGCTTCTGGAGTGCGATTTTATAACTTTTTCTCTCAGGTCACGACCTATAAATTCGACAGATGGTCAACGAAGCGCTCTGGAGGTGGTGATTTTTTTACGAGCAGTAGACAGCTATTTCTTCTAGCTTACTGTCTTTTTTTTTCTTCTTCTTCTACAGCAGTATTATTCCCGTTCAAAGGGGGTAGCTGAAGCAAATCATGCAACTCCAGGTATTTCTGTCACAGTTCATTCACAGAAGATAGTTGTGTCAAATTTGAGTGTATGCGCTACGCCCCTAAATTTTCAGGTTTGTGACGTCACAATTGCGTCACGCCACTGTTGCAGCGAGGAATCTTTTATATTTCCACAGTGGCGTGACGTAATTTTGGCGTCACGAACCTGGAAATTTGAGAGCGAAGCGCACTCACCTAAATTTGACACAACCATCTTCTGCAAATGAACTGTGATTTCTGTCTATTATCATGTGTTCCTCCAGCTCCATACAACGCATATTATCCCTAACACTGCCGTTCTCTGACAGTGCGAATTTCGCTTTCAGCATTTTACTGTAGCAGATATTTAAGTTCGCAAGACCGTCAAGTCAAGAAAATTTGAAGCAGAAACGTTACAGAAGCGAATGGGAGCTGCTGATCACCGTAAGCGGGAAAAAGTGGATGCAGCAAGTCAGAGAAAAGAAGACCTAAGGTTGAAAGTTCGGCAAAGAATCAATAAAGAAAATGAAGCAAGCCAGAGAAGAGAAGATTCCGCAACGACCTATATGAATAGAAAATATCGATTATTGCGTCAATTTTTTCACGCACGGGTCCACTAGTCATTAAATATTATGAAACAAACCAATCGACAGTTACGATAGCTATGAAAGCGGCCAGCTATCCACGCGCCCCAGAGCCTGCCATCACCAGTACGGGCTTTGGCCGAAAAGAAGAAGAGAAAGGAAAGGCAAAGAGCATCAAGTGGTACTACCTGCTGTGGAAGAGAGAGAGAGGAGCAGACTGTGGAAGACTGAGTAACCAGCTATGGCACCAGCCTGTTCATCTCCGCTCAGGGATGGCGTTGAACTAAAAAGGTCTCATTCGCATCTTGAGTGGCATTTCCTCCAACTCGAGGGCTACCCAGAGCCCAATCCAAAGCTGGGTCATACGAACAAAGAGGCGTCCGGTGGCCAAATGATGTGGGCGGTCTGAAAACACGCAGGTCATGTATTGTTTCACATTTAAGTCAACGTTCTTGACTCCCTACATAAAATTATGAACACTATTCAGCTGCTACTGCCAATTTTTGGGTGGAGTTACAAATTCAACATCGTCAGTTTTGTGGCCAGCTAGCTCAAATTTTTTGCTATTTTTCACAACTCGGAGAACTCACCTGACTGCCTGAAAAAATTCTTATTATAACTCAACTCCTGCCTTTTTTGGTGGACATAGAGCAAAGTTCATAGCCGTTATTTTTGATGGCCAGCTAATTCTAGTTTTTTGGCCTTGGTTACACCTAAGTCAACCCACCAGACACCCTGAAAAAAATTATGAACAATGCTAAACTCCTTCTACCTCTTTTTGGTTGAAAAAACAAGCAAATATATATGCAAATAGAATGCCTCGTGGCGTAAGACCATCACCCGAAGGGGGAGTAAATTCAACGCGGTTATTTTTGATGGCCAGCTAATCCTAGTTTCTCATTTGGATGCTGTGTCCAACAAGGTTAGCGCACACTCCTAATAAGATCTCTCAAGAATAACATAGGAAAAATAAAATAGAACGCCTCGTGGCGTAAGACAATCTGCCGCGATGGAGGTAAATTCAATGCCATCATTTTGATAGCCAGCTAGGCCTAGTTTTTTGGCATGGGTCACATCTAGTTCAATCCACCAAACTTCCTACAAAAAGTTATAAACATTGCTCAACTCCTGCGACCGCTTTTTGTGTGGACAGACAATATATTTATATACATAATTAAATATTCAATGAAAACATTATCACCGCTCTTTGCTCCGCTCGCGGGTGATAATGAAGGCTGTCATTTTATTGAGAATGAGCCTGATATTTAGGAGGCAGTGTATAGAAACTTATATAAACACACACTGGTCAATTTCGTAGTGCTGTCGTGTTTTTCATCATTCCTTCACCGCATACCCTCATTTTTCCCCGACCCATGAACAAAATCTCCGCACCACAGACTGCAGTAGCTCTCGAGTCTCGAGTGTTTGTGTAGCACCCTTTTATATTTTCTTTAGCCTAGTAAAAGCTTAAAGCATATTCATTACCCAGTCATCTTCACTCTCAGTAGGAACATGACGTACAGAAGTCTTTTTTTCTAGAGCTTTAGGTCTTTTCATGGAGTTCCGGTGAGAGGGCAATTAAGAGGAGACTACAGCAGGCGTCGCATCAAGGAGTTCAGGGGCTTCTGAAGGAGTCTCTTCAAATGGATTTTAGCTTAGATTCTTTCCCCTTCTTCATTAGTTGATGAGCTTGTCACGAGGCAAAACATCTGCTGCTAGGATTTTTATTTCAAAAGTGACTTTCAGAACCAACATAAATGATATTTTGCTGCTCCTAAAAAAGCAAAAGCAGTTCAGCATTCCATTTTTAATCCCAGTATGTTGATTTGTGCATACGACTTTTGCCGTACTATTTGATTCTGTCTTGATGGCCTATTATAGACCAATCGTCATCCATATAATTACCTCCGCCAAGGAGGTTATGTTTTCATCGAGTTTGTCTATCTGTCTGTCACCCAGATAACTGGGTTCTGTTTGCTGCCACTGTGGGAATTTCACGGTTTTGGTTAGACAGGGCAACTTCTGGAAATTATTATCAGTCAAGAGGCTGGTCCTAAACGCACATCATGTCCCATTGTTATACAGGAAGTGTGGCATTGCCATGCTAAAATATGAGGGTCCACGGGCCCGCCTGAAAGACCCTGTAAAGCCGTGAAAGTTTTACGGGTACAATGGAGAGGACCACTATCCCCCACCCCTAAGAGGGCAACTTCACCTTAGGATGACAACGACACCCTACTGGGTGGGAGAGGGGTTAGTTGTCCTCCCGTTAGGAGGTCAACTACCCCCAAAGAAGACTACTACTTCCCTAGGTAGGCGACTTACCCCGCCCCCCCCCAGGAAGACAATAACCCTCCTTCCTTAGGAGGTTGGGAGGACAACTACCCCCTTAAGAGGACAACTCCCCCTAGCAGGACCACGACTCCCTAGCTAGTGCACGTCAAATAAATCGTGAATTTATTCACGGGTCCAGCTGGTATTAATTACACTACTGTAATTTTCTACAAAAGTTACAAGTGCAATTTAAGAGAAATGTAACCATATTTTGGTGGAATGAAGCATTTCAAGACTTTTTTTAATGAATAAGGTTTTCGTCGGAAATGCATAATTTAGAGATATTTGACTTTGAAGTTCTCACTACTTTTCTATGAGAAAAACTGACCGGCATTATTATAAGTTTGCTAACGATCCCATAGAAACTGAACCTATCCTAATCTAACTTAACCTAATCAAACGTAACTTAACCTTTTTTCCCCTAGAAAAACTATTCACGCTCAAAGATCTTGAAAACGAAGCATTTCCGACGAAAACGTTACTCATGAAAAAAGTCTTAGAATGCTCCATTCTACCTAAATGTGTAATTTTTAAAATATCGAGTTGTGACCCTTAGTAGACAAACACGTTACTAATAAATTATTATTACTGCCTGATTGTGAATGTTTCTATATATTAGGGTTCTCAGGACTGCCCGATTCTTAAGTAGGGACTGCTTCTGCATTCGCACGCCTAATTTGATGAGAGGGAGTACCCTTCGCGAGTCGTTCGGCACGTATTAACTTCGGTAGAATAAATAGGGTAGCATAAATGACGTATCAGCTACGCATACTCGTATCAAGTTGTAAGTGCAAACGCGCGGTGCGGTCCCGGCATAAGGCTTGCACATTACAACAGAATCTCGCAGTTCGCGAGTTATCAATTCGTGCAGCACACAGCCCAAGCAGCACACAGCCCAAGCAGCACGCAGCCCAAGCAGCACGCAGCCCAAGCAGCACGCAGCCCAAGCTCTCTACATCTTATCCAGTCGCACCTCAGTTGCGGCGTTAATTTGGGGGCCGCAATCGCGCGAATTACAAACGTCTACTAAACACCGTTAGGCAGTGGTGACCTTGCAGAAACCTCTTTAAGTGGGGTAATGAGTAGCAAGTGACCAGGTTGGTTATAGCATTAGTGCCATTGGGCGCTCAGCAGCCCTAACTAAGATATTTGTTGCCTGCGGAGAGGTGCATAGCTGAGCAATGATGGGCTGAAAGTCGGAACTGCAAGTAATGCATGTTGTCTATTTTTCTGTTTAACATGTGATTTGATATTCACATCAAAACGTGTGGATAAGCATTTTGAAAACGATACAGATATCTAACGATTCTGATGCAGATATTTGGTCCATCTCGAATGACTAGCGATTTATGCCGCATAGCGCGTCAATGCCTCCTGCGGCGAGTCGGGGAAAAAGCACCAGAACAACTAATTAAGATTATCAGTGCAACTAGGAAAAACGAAGGCAATACAATGGGAAAGCCTCGAGTGACACTAAAGTAATCAATACAAAAGGCTATTAGGTCCTCCTGGGGCATGACTTTCCATAGCACAGCTGTGATACATAAATGCCTAACGCTATGGCCTGTTACCTACAGCACGACACAAACATTGCATTCTTCTCCTGTTTGTAATTTTTATAGAGCTATTTAGCACTGTTGATAGTAAATCCAACTAAAGGAAAATTGACAGTACATAGAAAAATTAAAGGTTTACAATAAAAAATCTCATCCAAGTTAACAAAAAATTGTTTCTTTGTACAGGCTGTAATAACAAAATATCTCATTCAGTGTTTAGGGATGAAATGAATCGACTTATACGTAATTGAAAAAAAAAGAATATTATTTCAAACAAAAGATTTATGAATTTATCAAGTCTTCTCGCAAACTGGGGCAAGTCTTGAATGGGAGTTTAAGAAGGACTCAAAGAATACCTCTTTCACTTTAAATATTGATGCTCTCGCTGATGCTGACACAGCTAATATTTTCGACAATTTCTTCGCATCCAGTGCAGCGACTCTTTCTCAAAACCTTCCACAAGTAGTCTGAGAATTTGTCATGAATAAAAATTATCTTAACGACATTTCTGTCTGGAGGCTTTCCAATCCCCATGGAATAATTCAAATACTCAATTCAATCAGTGAGAAACACTGTAATAGTGATGAAATTTAATCTCTTTTCCTCAAGAAAGTCATAAATTATTCAGCTGAGCCTCTTTGCTACAAATATTTTAATTTGAGTTTTGAGACTGATGTTTACCTCAAGGTTCTCTAAAGATGTAGCAAGTTACAGACCTATTTCAACGCTTTCAACATTCAACAAATTTTTGAAACATTATTCACCCTAGAGTAAACGAGTTCTTAGCGATTCATAGCGTAAGTTCTAGCCAGCAGTTTTGCTTTCATGAGAAATGTAATACAACATTAGAGATATTCTTCAAGCAACAGATTCATTTAAGTGTTTTCAATATAAATTGTACAGACTAAGTCTATTGCTTCACTTGAGGGAGGCATTTGATAAGATTGATAAATTGCTGGTGTTGAAAATACTCCCCCTTTACCGTATTCGTGGTCCATTCGTGTTCAGATCATTGTTGTTTAGCAATTTTATTAATGATATCACTACTGTAGCTAGGTATGAATTGCGTTTTGTTTGCAGATGATGCCATAGTATAACTATGTAGCTATTAATGATACTGTATTTGTTACTAGTAGATCCAATTTTCATTCAGGCATATCCGATATTGAATACATATTAATTAGGCGGTCGAAATGATGAACTCAAAATAGATTAATTGTCCACGAAAATAAAACTAAGTAAATGTTATTCACTCCATGCGCTCGCCCTGAGTAACCAATACTTAATTAGGTTCAATGGTAAAACATTAGAATGGGGGTCTCAAATCCGATATCTTGGTTGAATACTTGTAGAAAAACTGAAATTCAAAGCCCACATTGAAGAATGGGGTCAAAAGGTCAGTTGAGTTCTCGATTTAAAATTCTCTAGTTAGGGTGCAGCAACTCGGTGTTAGATTCGTAAATTAGATGAGATAAAACTCTGAGACGAATATTTCGTGTTAAACGAGATAAAAATAATATACTGTTTATAAATTGTGCCTTGTGATCTGGCGCATCGTCGCAGAGTTGGTGGGGTCTGTTTTTTGTATAAAATCTATAACTGCCCCAGTCATCCACTGTCTGAGTTTCTTCCGGATCCATTTGTTTGGGTGAGGTATACTCGGCGTACTGGTGCTCTGCATGAGTTTGCCTTGGAACCGTTACGATGCCGTACGGGCCAGTATTCCCGTTCTTTTTTTCCATCGTGTGTGGATGTTTGGAATGGTCTTGATGACTCTGTCTTTGCTGATGTGGGTATTGGCAACTTGAAACGATCTATACACAGAGCTATTCTGTGATCTCGGATCTTTTTTTCTTCTTCTTCTTCTTCTTTTTTCATTCTTTTGTTTTCTTCACCCGCTGGGCTGGTTGCGTGGGGGTTTGTTAACCTCATGGAGTTTCTCCGTTCCCACGTCGCCAGTCTGGTGTGATTTAATAACAATAATAAGATATGCACCATTGCTACCTTACAAGCTATGTAATTTCATGATGTATGCAACTATTCGCTACTTGTGTTTTCCAATCGCTTATTCAAAATCCCCAAATCGTTAAAAATTTTGCATGCAACTCACTCCTTTCCCAGCAAAGCTATAAAACGAGAGGCTCCATTGTCTATCTTAAACAGTGAGCGTTGATGTAGAGAAACTCGCAACTACTTTTCTACCGGCGTCTTTTGTTAACTGAATACCAACAAGCACTTATTAGCTAATAGCTCATTAAAAAATCGGTAGCTATAAAGACTTCGTGACGCAAGCGTACTAATATAATTACCTCCGCCAATGAGGTTATGTTTTCGTCGAGTTTGACTGTCTGTTGGATTTTCTGTCCGTCACCAAGATAAATCAAAAAGTTATGGACGGATTTTAATGAAATTTACAGAGATTGTTAAGTACCAATATTATTAATAACAGATGATTAACTTTTGGTGAAGATCCGTTCATCCGTTTGTTTATCAGCCTCATATTTTTCAATGCCATAACTCAAAAAGTGATGGACGGAGTTTTATGAAATTTATATGAGTTGTTAGATTTATCACGAAGAGTAAATGACCAAATTTTTGTGACGATCTATTTGTTTGCTTATTTTTTGTCGTTTTTAATTTTATGCTTGTTAGCACAATAACTCAAAAGGTTTTGAATCGATCTTTATGAAATATGCACGAGTTGTTAGTAATGTTAAATGACATATATGATTAAATTTTTCTGGTGATCGGTTGGTCTGTTTTTTTTTTATGAGTTTACTGCTTGTCAGAATGTTTGTTAGCGACATAACTCAGAAAGTTGTGAACGGATCTTCAAGAAAATTACTGAAACTGTTAATGTTGTTTAACGGCACCAATTATCATATTTTGGTGTTGCTACAAAGAAAATCATAGTTTCAGAGCCAAGTCGAATGTTTCGTTACCGTTGCCTTGCTTGGCGAAGGTGTGCTTTTCAGAGTGCTCTAGTTATTTATCACTGGTTTACTTAAAGTTTTAGAACATTCTCAAGTGGCTATGCAGGTAAAATATTTTTTGTGTCTTGTAATTTGGGATGGCTTCAGAATTTGCATTGTAATGTACATCTGTGTGCAATAAACCTATCAACCTAACCTAGTCTGCTTGTCTATAAGTTAAACAAAATTTTGCAGCTTCATTAATGACTTGATAATTTTAGCTAGTGCTCTTTGCTCATGTATGATTCCGCATTTTTTTCGTAGATCTAAGCCTTGTTCATTTCTCTAAGAACAGGTATATAACAGCCAGTGTCATTAGCAGTAGAGATCCTCTTTTGACCATTACCGATGCCCCAAAGTATCACCGATGCCGAACTCTCCCATTCAGTAGTAAAAAAAAATTATACTCGAAACTCAGAATATGGGACATCAGTTTAGAACAGTACGCCAGCTGAGCAGAGCTACACTAGCGGGCAAAATAAAAGAACGATTTTCATTCATTATTTGAAAATAAAGTTTAACCATGTAGAGTAGGTTAATGAATCTTTTGATGGGGCCTTAAGGAATGCATTTAACATATTTCTACAAAATATCAGGACAAACATAACTCTATTTAATACATTAGAGCAATCTAACAAACAATGACAAAATTGAACGGTGTAAAATAAGAGAACGATCGTCTCTAAAACATTCTCACATTTACCCCGGTCATCTGGCAACATTCAATTTCGTGTACACGACTTCTAGAACAGCCACTCTTGCGATTACACCATTCTAGAAACATCTCCTGCGAAGCATATAGCTTGGTCAGCAACGGGCGGAGTGAGGGCGCTAAATCCTTCGAGGGTGATGCGCCGCATCCTAATGAAGTAAGTATTCTAGAAACATGGCACCTCAAGTGAAAGTTACTCCTGAGCTGCGGGAAGAAATTGTTAAGCTCAGGTCCTCAGGTATGACTCTCTCGGCCATATCAAGAGAGGTAAACCGATCCAAGAGCGTTGTTTCTCGTGCTTTGAAGCTCTATGATGAAAAGAAACAGCTGGAATCACCGGTATCTGCAGGCCGCCCTCGAAAAACC
>LQNS02277999.1:12689945-12708498 GCA_001587735.2 Parhyale hawaiensis
AGTAAATTTAATTTGGTTGGATCTGATGGCAGACGGTATGTTAGAAGTGCAACAGGTGACAGGCTGAACCCGAAATGTGTCAAAACATCTGTAAAGCATGGGGGAGGTAGCGTAATAGTGTGGGGTATGTTTTCATCTGAAGGAGCTGGACCGTTGGTGGCCATAAAACAAGCTGTCAATGCTAATGTGTATCTCAATCTTGTACAGCAATATGTTATCCCATCTCTACGATCATCACCAAACCAGCCAGCAATTTTTATACAGGACCATGCCCCGTGTCATACTGCAAAGAAAGTGAAGGAATATTTTGCGGAAGAGCATATCGAAGTCATGAAGTGGCCTGCCCAAAGCCCGGACTTTAATCCTATTGAAAATTTATGGAAAATTATAGGTGATAATGTAAGAGAACGAGAACCATCAACAGTAAAGGATCTGTGCACTAAAATTGAAGAGGAATGGAAAACAATAACTCCAGAGTTTTGTAAGAAACTTGTGATGTCGTGTAATCGCCGCTGTGCTAAAGTTATTGAAAATAAAAGTTTTAGTACTTCATACTAATAGTTCTAAACCTAAAAGTGACCATTGTTCTTTGTTATTTGTTTGTAAAATTGTATTTAGAGGCGATCGTTCTCTTATTTTGCACTGTTCAATTTTTGTTATTGTTCGTTTGCTTGCTCTAATATATTAAATACAGTTATGTTTGTCCTGATATTTTGTAGAAATATGTTAAATACATTCTTTAGTGCCCCATCAAAAGATTCATTAACCTACTCTACATGGTTAACCTTTATTTTCAAAAAATGAAAATCGTTCTCTTATTTTGCCCGCTAGTGTATATGGAAAAATATCCGGAATTTATTTTTGTATTTATCCCTTAGGACTTGCCGTTCTTTTCTCTAAGCTGCCTCTAGCAGATGGAATTGCATTAGCAACCGGGCAAGTATACCCGCTGAAAACCTTCCCTCGGCGGCGACTTCGTCGTCAGGTGTTGCCGCACCTACAAGAAAATACTCGAGTGTTTCTGGAGAAGTTTCTTGTAGATGCCAAGTGAGTGAGTAGATTTTGCTTGTGAGAAGAGAGGAGCGGAAATTACTGTAAATTTTTGGCAGTAAATATCCAACGGTTATTTTCGGAAAACTCATAGGATATTGTACAATTTATTCGCTAAACTTGTACATCGAAACGATGCCGTACAAGTCAGTATTCCCGTTCGTTTTTTCCACCATATGTAGAAGTTTGGAATGGTCTTGATGGCTCTGCCTTTGCTACTGAGGGCGAGTATTGGCAGCTTTAAACAATCCGTAAACGGAGCTCCTCTGTGATCTCTGATCTTCTCTTTCTTTTTTGTTTGTTGGGCTGGTTGCGTCAGGGTTTCTTAACCATATGGAGCTTCCTCCATTCTCACGTCGCCAGTCAACATAGTGTATCTTAATAATAATCTACAAGTCAGCATACAATTTAATGCTCTATTTAATTCAAGAATCTTAATAGAAAACAAGGCAAAGAGATAGGGATAGGCTATATATCAGTTTACACTTAACGTAAAGAACCTCCGTGCCAGACCAAAATACATTACAATTTGCTTCTTTAATTTTGAGAATCTTTATATAACCCCGAATGAAAATGCAAATGCATATATATGGCTGGAGTGTCGGTTATTACGTTCGTCTGTGCATGCTACACCAAAAACATCACACACGATGTGAAAGGTGAAGTGATACACAAGATTAGATTGTAATATTCCTCGATTTCAGCGTCGACGTTTTGAAAATCTCTAGCAGTTTGCTATCTACTTCTCAAACACAAACTACAGTTTAAATTTTCGACCGCCTATATCTAGTCCTACTAGCTTGCCCATTGTCGTGGGACATGGAGCACCTTCGTTATTAGATCATGTCTGATACAATTTTTTTATGTTTTAGCTTCAGGTATTATATGTTTGGATGTAACAGACCACTGCCCGACCTTTATAAATATTGCTAGACAGGCGCATGATGGTGGTAATGTGAAAATTTCATTTAGATTGCAGAATGCTACTTGTGTGGAGAATTTTGTTGCTAGTGCAAAAAATAGACTAAATTGGAATGATGTTTTGACTCTGGGATCCGTGGAGGAGCTGCTGGATGGAATAGTTGATAAATTAAATGAGCTATATATGTACTTCTTCATTTCCTCTTAAAGTTAAGCATATCAGTCATAAGCTTTTTGAGAAACCCTGGATAACTCCTAAATTGCTGCGCCAGATCAAGTTACGAGCTGTTTATTTCAAGAAATATAAGTTAGGTCTCCTTTCCAGAGAAGTTTACAATTCTCACAGTAACTCAGTTAATGCAACTGTTCGTAGAGCCAAGCGACGTTATTATTCGGAATGCTTCTCACGGTCCAAGGCGGACATTGAACACACTTAGCGTACAATTAAAAGTATTTTATCACAAAGCCAAAGACGATCCAAAATAAACGCATTGGTAGTTGATAACAGGAAATTACTAAGTGAATCTGACATAGCTTACCACTTCAACCATTTTTCGCAAACATTGACATTGAATTAGATAAACAAATCCCGGCATCGGCTGCTTCCCTGCTTCATTTGTGGACCATGATGCCTCTAATTTATTTTTCCTATCTCCTGTATCTTCTTCTGAGTGTGTAGAGGTCATTACTGGGCTAAAACAGTCCTACTATGGTCGAGATGAACTCTCAGCAAAATTATTGAAGTTAGTTAAAGCACAAATCTCTGAGCCACTTGCTGCTGTGATCAATAATTGTTTTGAACTTGGTGCATTTCCCAGCAGGTTGAAAGTAGCCGCAGTCACACCTGTACATAAAGCAGGCGTAACAACAGGTGTAAATAACTACAGACCGATCTCAGTACTCCCTCTATTTAGCAAAATATTCAAAAAACGCATAGCGAATCGTCTCACAGAATTCTTTTCTAAGTTTTCTGTGATATCTGCCAATCAGTATGGATTTCAAACGGGGAAATCCACCCTACAGTGCCTAACTTACGCTACTGAGTTCATTTATCGATCGTTGAACAACAGGGAGCATTGCGTAAGGCTGCTTGTTGACTGTAGAAAAGCTTTCGATACTGTAAACCACAGGATTCTGCTAACTAAAATTTCGTTATATGTTATTAGAGGTCTGCCACTAACACTCTTATCCTTCAAGACCGCAAGCAGCGAGTTAAGATCAATTCTACATTTTCTTAATTTCTTGATTTAAAAATTGGTATTCCACAGGGTTCAAGTTTAGGTCCAATATTGTTTTTAATTTATATCAACGACTTTCCTAGGGTCTCCCAAGCACTCACGTTGTACTATTTGCCGATGATACCACACTGCTAGCCTCTGGTTCTAACTACTTCGATCTCATAGGGAATATGAACGATGCAATTAAACAATTCAAGCAATGGACATTTTGCAACAGACTTTCCTTAACTGTAAGTAAAACGCAAACAATGGTGTATAGTCACCGTCATCATGATATAAACAAAAACGTGAAGTTAACCTTTAACGATCAATCTATGAACTTTGTCGAATCAACGAAATTATTAATAGTGGATACTAATTTAAAGTTCAATAGCCATATCGATAGAATATGCTCAAAAGTATCCAAAACTGTAGGAATCTTTGTAAGATTGAATCAGTATATTCCCGAGAAGGTTTTGGTAAATATTTACTATGCGTTGGTTTACCCATTCCTAACTTATTGCAATCTTATTTGGGGCAATGCGCCGAAATGTCATCTGGACAAGCTCCTTGTTTTGCAGAAGCGAATTGTCCGTCTCATAACTGGTCAACACTACTTAGCTCACACCGGTCCTTTATTTCGTAGAACTAAAATTCTAACACTCTATGAAATTCACAAATACTTACTTGCCAGCTATATGTATAAACTGTACCGAAATGGAGGCCAAACGTGCTCGTGACGTGCTTATGGGACCAAGAATAGTAATTGTGCGGTGACAATGTTCCAGAAGCTCTCGTGCTCGCAGCGGTCCCTGTCTTACTCAGTGCCGCAGTTGTGAAATACCATAGTCTACCTTATGACATGAGATTTGCTAGCAGTATCAGCAAGCGCGCCTTGAGGGAATTTTCGCTGCACTCCTATGACTGAGATTTTGCTTATATTTCTGCCTTGTTTTTCTTGCTGTTTTATTGCCCTACGATGTATATCATACGTGTACTTCTTCCGAATATGTTCTGTGCAGTTCCCCGGAGGGGTATAGGATGGGCCATTGGCCATAGAGTCAGGGTAGTTAGGTTCGCCCATCCTATGTTATGGGAAGCAGCGCCCCTAGAGCGTTTGTGTAGGCTTCTTTAAGAATTGACTAGGCCTTTGGGGTGTCTATCTTTCGCGCCCACATTGCTTTCTTCCTGATTCCGTACTCCTACTGATCGTACATTAATCTGTTCTTCCTCTTCTTCCCGACTTGCTGTTCCCATGCGCGTTTGTCCTCTCTCGTGCATGGATTCCACGCTTCTGTACATGTACTACGTGTCCTTTCTTTCTCCTCTCTTAAATCACCACAGTTCTGTCGAGGGAGGCTTAACCATCATAATTGAACAATCATATTAACTCTGTACAGCTTAGTAGGTTTTATGTGCTCAAAAAGCTTCTAATGAAGCTTATAGAAGAGCTTGTAACCTCCATTATACTATTGTATTAGGTTGTTTCAATAAAGAAAGAGTCATTATTTGAGGATTAAAACAGAATGAAACCCTACCTCTTAAATTCGAAAATCACTTTTATGGTTTAGAAGACATTGCGACTAGTTGACTCCTCACTGGGGGATACAGAATGGAGGGGGGGGGGGGCATTCGTGGCATTTGCCTCCCCCTCAGAATTTCTTCTTTTTTTGGGGGGGGAGGGGTACAAAATCCCCCCCCCCCCACAGGAAATGATACCGAGCATTTTTAAAGAACAGGTACTGTTAAAGTAGTGTGATATTCAAAGACATGGCTTGGAGTTGCTTCCCACGATATCTCAAACATACCAAACTACACTTTTCGCAAATTGCTTACGTATAAAGCAATCCAAGAGTCACACAGTCCCTCCTAAATAGGAGGCTGCCAAATTCTATGAGACAACAAAAAATCGCACATCTTCATTACCTCCAGAAATAAACTGCCAACCCCAAAACCATGCGAAAGTGAAATAATCCTGATATTTCTTTATGCACTAGAGTTGGGAAAAAATCTGTTATAAATCGTTTAGCGCATACTCAGGATAGGAAGAAGCACCAACGTAGCTATAATATTTGTTAAACTTCCGAAAGAAGGCTTAATTTAGCGTAGGAATCGCTTCAGACGGTGACTGGACGTTTCTGTTATTAGATTTCGGACGACATCGCATTTATGTAACACCGCAGTGCACATGTTTTCTGAGTAATGGTAAAATTACTTGTGCGGCAATAAAAATCATCTATTAGGCATTCAGATAAGCTGGTTTTGATGTCAAAGGTAAAGTCAACTTTGACTGCACCCTCCAATGGATTATCCACAAGCATTGGTTTGTGCTGCAGATATAAGCCAACTGGCCCCAGAGAACTAAGTACAGCTGCAGCCGACAACGGGTCGCTATGAACTATGGCTCCGAAATGGAAGCTTCAACAACCCGAGCCTCCTACCCTCCCATTCCTGGTCAGGCAGGTGCCTCCACACTGCTCCGCATACCAAGCAATTGCCGAGTCAGCATTCCGGATGCCAGGCAGGCTCGATCTTGGCACCTCTAGCACGGAAGTCAGACACGCATGGCACGCTGCTGTTGTGGGTATGCGTCATTATTAATAAAACAACTGAGCTGAGCGAGTGTCCTTCATTTGGGAAACCCGCACTAATTACCTCCGCCAAAGAGGTTATGTTTTGGTCGGGTCGGTCTTTCTGTCTGTCATCAAGATAACTCAAAAGTTATGGACAGATTTGAACGAAATTTACAGGGATTGTTAGCTATGTTAGGAGGAACAGATGATTAACTTTTGGGGAAGATCCGTATATTTGTTTGTAAGTTTGTTTGTCTGCCTCCTTTTTTCAATGTCATTACTCAAAAAGTTATGGACTGATTTTTATGAAATTTTTATGAGTTGTTAGGTATATTACGGGCAGTAAATGACCAAATTTTTGTGATGATTAGTTTTTCGTTCGTTAGTTTGTCACTGTTTTTAATTTTATGCTTGCTTGTTAGAACAATAACTAAGAAATTGCGAATGGATTTTTGTGAAATTGATAGGAGTTGTTAGTATAGTTAAAAAACATGAATAATTAAATTTTGTTCATGATCAGTTGGTTTGTTATTGAGTTTGGCTAATGTTTGTCAGAATGTTGGTTAGCAGCATAACTAAAAAAATTATAAACGGATCTTTAAATAAATAACTGAAGCTGTTAACACTGTTGAGGGGCACAAATGATTAGAATTTGGTGTGAATTCAAAGAAAATCATGGTCTCAGAACCAATTTTAGTTTTTCGTAACTGTTGCCTTGCTTGGCGGAGGTATGCACTCTCAGAGTGCTGTAATTTCAGAATTGCCTCCGCGAGGAGGTTATGTTTTTGTTATGTTTTGCTTGTCTGTTTGGCTATTTGTCACCTACATAACTCAACAAGTAATGGATAGATCTTACAGCAAGTGTTACGCATGCTAGAAAAACAGATGATTAACTTATAGTGAAGATCTTTTCAACTGTTTGTTTCTTTGGCTGCCTCCTTTTTCTTGGTAAAATGACTCTCAGTCATGGACGGATTTTTATGAAATGTTCACAGATTGCTAGGAATATTACGAATAGCAAGTGACCCCTCTTGGGAGGCATAGGATAGGCCATAGGGTTAGGTTACTCTAGGTTCGTCCATCCTATGCTATGGGGCTAGGCAACCCCAGGGGGCTCGCGTAGGTTACCTCAGCCATTAGCTAGGCCTTCGGGAGGTCTCTCTTTCGTGCCCTCTTTGCTTCCTTCCCGATTTCATACTCTTACTTGCACATGCTTTATCTGTTCTTCCTCTTCTTTCCCGACTTACTGTTCCCATGCGCGTTGACCCTGTGTGGTGGGAACACCTTCGTGCATGGGTTCCCCGTTTCTCTTGGCATACTATATGTCCCTTGCTCTTTCCTCTGTGATATCGCTCTGCTCGGAAACGGATGCCTAAACTTCCTAACTATAATGTTCTAGTTATTATACTGTATTTATCGTTTTGATGTTCGTGTTAGATTTGCTTTCTTTTAATCTTAAATAGTTTTTATGATCCTTACACTCAGAATTTTATTTATTTCTATTTTTTCGATGAAACTGTGATTAGCAAAAATTGTGGCCGAGTTGGTATTTTCTTCATCGTGAGAATTACATCCCTCACTTGATCCAACTCTTTCAAGAATCATTCATTGATATGAAACGAAGTCAAATTATATGATTATCTTTAAAAATTGAGCTTAATTTTTTTAAAGAGACTTCCCCCTTAACGGTCAGCGTCGACGCACAGGTACCTATTATTTGTTAGGGGGAGGGCTGGAAGACAGCTGCAGCATAAATAAATAGAAGATGCTTCACAAATATACAAACAAAAGTGATGGCTAAAGATAATATTGAAGGGCCAAAGATTGCGGGCTTGGCTCAATGACGGAGGGGAGGGATTTGGCTGAATATGGGCCGTTGGGTCGGAGGGCTTGGCTCAGGTATGAAGGGGTGGGGGGCTTGGCCTCGAGGCTGATGCCCCCCTCCCCCCCACGAGAAGGGGCTAGATGCACCAGTGCTAGTTGTGTGTCGGGTATCCCTGAGAAAGTTGAATCATCAAATACATAGGTGCTGCGCTTGTTCCGAGTCAACTCATTCCGAAAAAAACCGGTAGGGGCTGGTTTGTACGCGCGTACGGTAATCGCGACTGTCTTGAAGTCCGAGTCATAGTGTTATAGTCTATCATAAGAGAGGATTGTCAACCATTGGTGTGACATGACATTTTTGACAGCCATGTGAATGTGAGTCAGAGTGGCTCCACCTCCTATTGGGAAACCCACACACACTGATTCGTGCTGCCGATATAGGTCAACTGGCCCCAAAGAAATTTACGGCTGCAGTCACCCACTGGTCGTCAAGACCTATTGCGCCATTAACGGGACATTCTTATTAAGCAACGAATTGCACCCCCCTACGCTACACTCCCATTTCTGAGAAGGTAGGTGCCATCACGGCAGCTGTGCATACCCAGCAACTGTTGATTGTACGCACCGAATGTCGTAGAGCTCGCTGCTCACTTGGCTTGGTACTCGAAGCTGTAACACCCAGTGTCATCAGTTCTGCACTCTTGGCTGCTGCTACTGTATGCTAATCTGTTGTTCAATGGTGTTATTATCAGTAGTAATGGTATTTAAGTTGTATTCTCTGCGTGTGTGTAATTTATTTACTTATTTTTTTAATTGGATGGGGCGAGAGGTACTATACTAGAAAGAAAAATACGTCCATTCCCTAGAGAGCAGCCGGGACTCACGCTCAGACCCTATGTAACTAATTCCATAATGGCAAATCATTTAGACATCCGAAGAAGAAAAGAATAAGTAGACTAGAATTAATCGTGCTAGCACGATGAATTACTGCAGATTCGTGGAGCTAGTAAACGTTAAATAATTGAGGCATGAATATAATGAATTAGGGTAGCCTCTGAAGCTTTGGCTTTTAAAAATTGTTTATCTTGGAGGAGGAGGACTTCGTAGCTGTGGAGGGTGTTACTCCCAATGTCTGTCAAGACGAAGTTTAAATGCTGTGTCTCTCTCTCTCTCTGCACAGTTAACTTCAGAGGGGAGTCTATTTTAAATTTTCTATTAAGTAGGGGAAAACTGCTGGCTTCGAGTAGGTCTTCGATCTACTTGTCCGAATTTTTGGCCGTTGTTTCGGAAGTGACCATAAATATCGCTGTCAAAAAGTCTCGTTGTAGACACGTCATTATAGCCAGTCAAGTATATGAATGTTTCTTGATAGAAGAGCCCGACTTCCTGTAGGCGATATTCGTATGCTATGTTACACAGCTGAGGTAGCAATTTACTGCTCTACGTTGGATTCTTTCAATTTTATTGGTATCGTTACCCTGATGTGGTGACTAGCATTGAACAATAAATTCCAAATGCCAGTGCATTAGAGTTTTATACTAAGGAAAAATTATAGCCTTGGATTTGTACTCAAAATTCTTGATAATTAGACCAATACTCTGCCAGCCTTGTTGATATATTGTCAACTTACTGACTGAGCTGCAATTTGATGGTAATAGTTATTCACAGGTAACGTTGTTGGGTGACGGCAGCCAATTCTATCCCGTTCATTTTCAAACGGGCTGAGGGGTTTTCCGGTTTCGACCTGAATTATGTTCTACCTCTCTCAGAATACTGCTCTTCAGTCTGGGGTTCTGCTGCCGATTGTCATCTGAGTTCCTTTGACAGAGGAATCTGTCGATGCGCGTTTAAGCTGGATGGTGTTGTGCCTTGTAATTTGGTGCATTGTCCCAGAATAGGTGGCGTTTATTGTTTCGATAAAATAAATAATTGCCGAAATCATTGGCTTGTGGATTTTTTACAGGAGCCATTTGCTTGGGAGCGACTAACTCGGCGTACTGAATAGGTAGGATGTCGTACAAGCCAGGATTGTCCTTCACTTGTTCCATCATATTTAGATATTTGAAATATTCTTGATGGCTCTGCTTATGCTGGTGCTGGTATTGGTAGCTTCAAATACTATGTTATTAGAATGATTCTGGGCTGTTTGTGTAGAGGTTGATAACCTTATGGAGTTTTGTTCCTTTCTCACGTCGCCAGCTTAGTGTATTTTTAATAATATTAGCAATACATTTAAGCTGATCTGCACCGTTGCAATCCGTTTCATATAGCAGTTGAAATTTTATCGGAGCTCGATTCTATCCCCAATAAATACGGCAGGATAACATAGTTTCATGTCATCGTAACTTTAGTTCAATTAATTTATTTTACTTGGATGTTAAAATTGAGAGAACTGATGTAAATGATGAACAGAAAAGTGCCAAGCACGCTACCTTGTGGAGCCCCAAATGTGACCAAAACAGTCACTCATCTCTCCTAACAGCTTTATTCGCTGCCACCAACAAGTGAGCCATACTCGGATCCAGTAGGAATAGACTCCCTGGATGCCATGAGCATCCATTTCTATTTTCATCAGCTGCTCTATGAAAACTTTGCCAAATGAATTTTGGAAGGCTAGTTATATGAGGCCTACTCTTTATTTTTCTTTGTCGCTGATTTCCATAACATTTGAAAAGAGATTTAGGAAGCTTATTCTATCTTGAAAACGGTGCTGTGTGTCTGATATGAGCCGGTGCATCTTCGGGTGATCAGTGATGCACTTCTTCAAGAGACGTTTTATAGTTTGTCTGAGAATCGAGGCAAGACTGATTAGTTGATAGTTACTGGAGCTTTTCTTATCCCTTTTCTAATGTATCGGAATCACGTTAACGCATTTCCAACCTTGTGGAACTGTTCCTGTGCTAAGACGGCTGTTGAATTTGTTAATCATTGACACAGTGAGGACTAGTCATTTTCAGCAGAACACGGAGATAATAGTCTGGGCCCGTGGAGTTGTACATATTCAGGTGGGTTACTTCTTGTTAAGTAATAGTGTTGCTGGTATTACTAGTATTACTAGTATATTACTACACTTTATCTGGCAGACGTCAACGTGTAGTTGCTGATGGGATGAGGAGTGAGTTTATGGACGTGGTTTTTTGTGTCCCACAGGGTAGTGTTCTGGGCCCTTTGTTGTTCATCGTATTTACAGCGTACCAGTTTGATCTTGTTAATATTTTACTTGTTGGTTACGCTGATGATGTTACTTTTCTGGCTGTTTGCGATAAGCCTAGTCATAGGTTGGAGGATTCAAAATCCGTTCAGCGTGATTTGGAAGTGATAAATTCTTGATGATCTAGGTGAGACATAAGGCTAAATGCGAGCAAGACTAAGACCAAGCTCGTGTCTAGGTCACGTACAGTGAGACCTCCTTTCCCTGCACTCATACTGGATGGTGTGTCACTCCCTGTGGTTGATGACTTGGTAATGGTGGGTGCCAATTTTGAATTACAGTTGACGTTTGAGCCCCACATTCGTTCGGTTGCCTCAAGAGCATTGCAGAAAATTGGTCTTGTGAGACGTGCTTGGAGGGTGTTTGGCTCGGTAGAGTTGGCACGTCTCTGTATTAATTGCTATGTCCTCCCTCTTCTAGAATACTGCTCCGTAGTCTGGGGCTCTGCTACCGATTGTCATCTGTGTTTGCTGGACAAAGTGTTTCGTCGATGTGCTTCATGCTGGATGGTGTTGTGCCTTGTGATCTGGCGCATAGTCGCAGAGTTGGAGTGGTCTTCATTCTGTATAAAATATATAATTTCCCTAGTCATCCACTGTCTGATTTTCTTCCTTAACCATTTGTTCGGGTGAAGTATAGTCGGCGTACTGGTGCTCTTCATGACTTTGCCATGGAACCGGTACGATACCATACGGGCCAGTATTCTCGTTCGTTTTTTCCATCATGTGTCGATGTTTGGAATGGTCTTGATGGCTCTGTCTTTACTGGTGCGGATATTGGCAGCTTTAAACGATCTATACACAACGCTATTCTGTGATCTCGGATCTTCTCTTTCTTATTTCTTCACTCGCTGGGCTGGTTGCGTTGGGCTTTGTCAACCTCATGGAGTTTCTCCGTTCCCACGTTGCCAGTCTAGTTTAATTTAATAATACTATTTCTTTTCTTAAAATGTTTGGATTGGAATGGAGGACGAGAACAGAAAAACAAATTACTGAAGTGCTATTTATAAATTAGGTTGAGAACCACTCTACACAGAAACACAGGTTGCTCGCTAAAAACTTTGCTAAATTACTCCAATTTTGTTTGACGCCGTTTACTGCAAATTCGAAGCTTTCAGTGTTATAGCGAAAACTTCCCAAGTAATGTCCCAATCACAATATTTGTGGCAAAACGCCGAAAGTAGCCAATGCTTCTCCTAAAATATCGAACACCATAAAAAGCTTGCGACCAGCAAGTAACGTTGTTATATTTACATATTTTGTTTACTGTTTCTGTCTTGCTCTCGTTGTTGGAAGAATATTCCCAAGGTTTTCTTATCCACAGCTGTAGATCTCACTATAAGATTTGAAATATTTCAACAACGTTGTTTTATCTTACGATTAAAAAAAATACTTGTGGAAATGTTTTTGTCTCTCTTCGTAAAATGAATTACTATTTTTAAAACTCATTCACTGCAATTAGTATCAAGACAAACTTACTTTGATCGAAAATTTCATTTACACAGGCTATTCATTTCCCTTATAGGCAATGCACCAGGTGAAGGTAATATTACCCGACCAAATTCGCCACATCTTCTTCGCCCATTCATTTTGATTAGAAACTTCAGCGTCAAAAGTCCTGCGAGCAAATTTAGCTTTGGAAGAATTGACTTGGTGGAAGTATGTCGAGGCAATTTGGCGAACTTTTGTGCCGGGAACAGTTCTCTGCTATTCCTGTAGCACTGAGCCATTGCCTCTTTACAGTGGAAAAGTAGAAGAAATGTACATCAGAAAAAGGTTGTGAAGAAAGCGTATAACGAGCTGGTACTTCATCTACTCTAGTTATGCAGCGCAATCAGAGCCATGATTTTACAGTATTCTTTGTTGCAACATGCAGGCAGAGGCTGATTCTATTACTGTATTTCCTTTCTACGTTGCTAAATGCTACATTATGAACCATAACTTATACAATTGTGCATAAGATAATTTAGAGTATGTGAATCTACTGCTGTTATAATGACAGTTCTTAATAAACACTTTTATTATTATTAATAATATATAACTGAGAAAAATATGGCCCACACAGGTTTGTATGTGTCTTAGTGACACACTTGACGCACATCCATTACTGTGAGAATTTATGAAATTTACATAAGCGTGCTATGCATGGCGACACACTCTATGTAGTTTCACCAACGATTGTCATTAAAGTAAGTTAAACTTTAGTACGAACTACCGTAGAGTTAAGTAGACATGTTTCTGCGTGCCTGTTTTGGAGACACCCTTGAACACATGGCCGTGGCTAGGAACGCAAAGCAACTTTGCCAAATCACATTTAAGCGCGTGGTATAACTTGTCTCAATCGATAAAATTATATTTATATTCGAATACTCAAACTGCAATAGTTAATAGCTTACATTTGGCACTGGTGCGTCCAATTCAGCCCGACCCTAAAGAACTACTACCGCTGTTTTGACTGTAGTTAGATTTTACATACTGTACCTTAAATATTTTTTCATATGAGATAAGCCAACCAGTTCGCAACTTCTATTATGTGTTTTTCGTCGCTCGTATTGCATAATAAAACGAATCTCATGTAGCTAGATAACCATATGAGACTGGAAAAATCTTGGCAATCATTATGAGGAGCAATTCATTGTTTTCAGTTAAGTGATGAATTCTAAGTCAACCAAGTCAAGACCATTTAAGGTTTTCAATTCGGACAAAATTGGAACTATGTCTTCGAGAAGCAACCGAATGGCTTCACCCCAGACTAACTTCATACAACTTGGGCAATGCTCTGAGCATATCTATCCATGCTTCTGTTCAATGCACCGTTTTTTACTAGCAACAGCTACCAATAGCCACAACTGCCTAACTCACGGCTAGTATATAAATGCTTCACAAAAACGTCGTTTTTGAAGAGTTCGATATAATTGTTGCAGTCATCATTATCCGAGTGCAGGTGCTGAATAATTGGGTTTGATTCAATATTTATCCAAAGCCCCGTGCCAGCATGATTGGCTTTGATTTTTTCATTCGAAATGTTGCATTTTGATAGAACATGGCTCTTTATTTGCAATAGCTGGCTCTGATTGCTTCTGCTTTTGGACAGGAAACGAATTTATTTCGACGTGCAATTTCCAAGTTATGTTTTTCTCGATAGGTCATCGCTTACTGATTGAGTGGAGTAAGAATTTAACGGGTGCGGGTAGCAACAGCCATTCAAAGGATCGGGTGAATATTACTATTATCATGCTCATGAATGGAGGAAGACACAAAATCAGACTGGAGAAGCCATGTAAGAGTGTGGACCTCTGCCGAGCTACATTGCGTAATGCTGACGAAGATTTCAAAATGGTCCACAATTCTGAATTTCTTTTAAAACAAAACCAAAATTGAATCCTCTGTGCCTTGAAACATTCCCAACTGTTGTTGTAAATTTCAAGAAGTTATATGCCGACATGAAACAGAGAAATAAATAAACGTTTATTTATCTATTCCTCTTAATATACCTAGCAGTTTCTGTAAACGTCATGAACAGCCTTCCCCATTTTTTGAGCTATTCTTTCAAGAAAAAAAAAACGACAAACAAATAAAAGACGTAGCGGGCCATGATCAACAGTTTCTGTAAATTGCATATAGGTTCGTCCACAACTTTTTGACTTAGTAGCTGAGAAAACAGAGCAACAGATAAACCCTAGCAAAAATAAAACCACGACTTCCTTGAGAATTAAATAATATTCTATCGATGAATTAGCTCAATTTAGCTTCATTAACTGTTCCTGAGAATATTTGTGTACTGCTTATTTATGCTTTTTGAGTTGTAAAAACATATTAGTTTAGCCATTAATAGTAAATTCACTGATAACCAAGAGATAATCATACAGTAGAAACTAATGTGCAAAACACAAACATCCGCATCGTGTTATATCTGTACCATACCGTTGACTGTCAAGTGATGAACCACTCAGATTATTGAAGGAATTTAAGGAACGTTGGATAATCTTAGAAACTGCTAATAACAAGACGGACATCGGATCCTTATAGCACTATCTCTGAACGGCGAGTGTTGCAGAAGGAAAACTTTTTAAGCTACTCTACATGCCAAGGACAACACGTGGTCAGTCGTGCAATGAAAACATCACGAAGATTAGCGGTCATGGCCTCAGAGCCAAGCGCTCTGTTTGTTTATGCCTTCGTCGCGCAGAGATCAAGGCAGTGCGTGCTTGGCTCAAGCGCTGTGCCACGTGGTGATTGACATGCGGTGTATGTCGCACGTATACTGCTCGACACATACGTTCTGGCCTCGCGGTCGGGATGTTGCTGTACAGCATACAGTATAAAATTATGTTGTCGTACTTGATGTGCACTCCTAGAGGGCCTAATAGGTTTGTTACAAGTAAGGCCTTCGAGGTATCTTTTTCTTACCCACTATACCTTTTCTACTTTCCTACTTCTACTGACGACCTTTGTAATGCTCTCCTATGCCCGTGTACGTTGATTCGGTGTTGCAACCCCTGGTGCGTGGGCTCCTCGTTTTTCCTGACATGCAGTAGAAGTTTCTACGCGGTGTTAGTGATCAATCAACACGGCAGGAATTAAGATCGTATGAATTATGAGCAACTGGCCATAAAATAATAAAGCAGTTGCCAAGAAGTAGCTTTTTAAACCCCAGTAGCTCAGTTGCCAAGGCCGCTGGCTCGCTCATTACCTGCAAATCGCACATTCTATCCCACGCCAAGGAAATGCAAGTCTTTATGCTCGGGGTTGTAGATAAAGTTATAAGGTAACCTCATTGTTATTTGAATGCACTTCTTGCATTGCCAACGTTGAAATGGAAGCACTGACGCTATTTGAAGCTTCTCTTAGTGGTCTCATGGACCCAGATTCTTAATTTTCGATGCATCATATATTCTTCCAATTTGATTTCATTCGTCAACGAAACAGCGTTTCGCTGAGCGAAAGAATTCGACCTATATGGTATCCAAGCGTGTACATGATACCGAATCGACATGCATGTTGCGCAAGATTGTTGTCCACTTGCAAAAATCATAAATTTTTCTGCCTGTAAAGGTTAAAAATAGAAGGGTTTCGCTGCTCAGCGGTTGTGAAGTCGAAAACGCTTATCTCTTTATTTAATTGCTTCCTTTAAGTGGTAGTTGCATTAACGAAGCGTGGCTATGAAGAAAAATCATCAGGAATTCTTCACCGTTATTTTTGACGGCCCAAATCCTAGTATATTACCTAAGAGTATAGAGAAAGGGGATGAAATGGAACGAGGAGGAATGGAATTGAGCAGCGTGGGACCGTAAAATGCATATAAATTCCTTTATCTAAATTTAACGATCAACAGGATGACAGGTCGTCCAGTTCTTTTTTATAAAATCTCCAAAAAATCTTTGGGATAAAATAATGTCGCTAGCAACGTCGGGTGTTAAAACTGCTCCTGGCTGCACCTGATAACTTCTCGTTGCTGTGCGGCACCTGGTGATTTTGTTTCTTGGAGCATCTCGACTTTTGATCGCTTTTAGCATCACAATTCTGATGAAAATCAATTGTAATTGCCTCCCTACAATAGTATTAATGCGAAATCAAAATGTCATGGAAAGGGACAATTATTACCAATTTTTTAACACTGTCTTGCCTTCATCTCTTAATCATTTCGTATCCTGAAAATCTATCAAGACGCAGATTATTTACATGTTAACAGATAAACTTTGAGCCAATGTCTCCTAGTACAATAAAATCTGCCCCAGTTTTCCAATAATGTAAACTTAAATCGTGGAAAAACATTCAATTCCAAAAAGGGCTGAATGAGCCTTTTACTATTTTTTATTATTCGCTGCACCTACATATCTGAACAGGCTTCAAAATCGTTTAGAAAACGATGGAAAGCAATGTCGCCTTAATTTCTGATATCGCGCCATCAAATGACATTGTGTGACCTGCATCCCGAGTGTTATTTATTAAAATAAATGACTCACGCCGTTATTAAATGACGGTGAAAAGAAGCAGTTCCATGAAATCTCCATTTTTTTATCTACTCTTCATAGGACCTTTCAAACGAAAGTTTTATATTCTACATGTCAGCTTTGACATACACTCTGATCACAAGTTTAAGACCACACAAATGTAAGAAAATAACAACGTTTAAGTGATAGATAAACCCCTTCGACGAGGGATTAATAATTCCTAAAGGTAAATGAGAGAAAGACGAATAACACCTGCTGTAACAATTTATTACAAAATGTAGATTATAGATTTTTGTCACATTATGAGTTTGTCAGTTGATCAAAATTATACGACGAATGTAATCAATGTTTAGTTCTAGAGTAATTTCCGGCGTTTCGAATCTGTCACAGGCTTGCACTGACAGTGTGGTGTCACAGTGCACTAAGCAAGCAAACTCTCCGAATTTGAACTTGGTTGAATTTTGTTGAGCATAAGCAAGGTTTGTTGCAGCGTGCAATCGCAGCTGAGATTCACCGCAGTAAAACTGTGATTTGCAACTTCTTAAAGGACCCTAAGAGTTATGGAACAGCAAAATCTAGTGGTAGACCGACAAAATTTTCCCATGCATTGCGTATGAGAATTAAATGGGTTGTTTTTTAAGACAGAGGACGGTCTTCCAGGTAAATCAAGACACTAACTGATGCTGATAGCAGTTCAGTAACCTACAGGCGAGAAAAGGGCATGAAGAACAAAAATACTCTAAAAGATACTCGGTTGTTTCCGCGTCACAAACGAGCCCGTTTACAGTTTGCTCGAGAGCACCAAAAATGAGTCATTGAAAAGTGTCTAAGGTGTCTAAAGCCTAAAGTTTTGTTTTCTGACAAAAAAATCAATCTGGTAGTCTCTGAAGGCTTTCAACAGTATTGGCGTAAGAAAGAGATGCTTCCTGCAATGTCTTCCAAGCGTCACAGCGGTGAAAGCTCCGTTATGGTGTGGGGTGCATTTTCCTACAGGGGAGCAATGAAGCTGCAGGAGGTGCAGGGTCGTCAAACAGCTGCTGGTTACGTCGGCATGTTACAAACATCGTTTTTGTCGACAGAGGCCCTCGTTTGTGTGGTGATGAATGGTTTCTCCAGCAGGATACAGTCCACACTGCCCGCCAGACTATGACCTTCTTTCAAGAAAATGGGGTTCATCTTTTACGTCATCCAGCATGTTCGCCAGACTTAAACCCTAAAGAAAATTATTAGGAATGGATGGTGAGAAATATTTAGGAAATTGTAAACAATTTGTAAGAGTAAACGTACTTCATGATGCCATCTTTAGGAGCTGCGACAACATTCTTCCAACCCTCACGGAAACCCTCATTTCTAGTATGCCACCAAAAATTTTTGAGGTTATCATCAAGAATGGAGGCAGCACTCATTATTAAGTTCAAACTTTGCTCCCTCTAAGTCCTTCTCCAAAGGTTACCTACTATTTCTGTTTGTGGTCTTATCATTTTGATCAACGGAAAAGCTCATTATTTAACAAAAATGCACATTTCTTAATCAATTGCTACAGCAGGTATTTTGAGTCTTTCTCACCTTTTATCTGAGGGAATTACTGATCCCTAGTCGAAAGAATTTATTTATTTATCTATCACTAAAACGTAGTTATTACCTCCGGCAAGGAGGTTATGTTTTCGTCGTGTTTGTCTGTCTATTTGTCTGTCTGTCTGTCACCAAGATAACTCAAAAAGTTATGAACCGATTTGGATGAAATTTACAGGGATTGTTAGGTATGTTAGGAGGAACAGATGATTAACTTTTGGTAAAGATATGT
>LQNS02277999.1:12709468-12727192 GCA_001587735.2 Parhyale hawaiensis
AATCATGAAATGGCAACCGAATCTCCAAAATTGTTATGCACTGAATCAAATCCAAAATCAAGGCGACTTTTAGAAGCATTTCACTCACATTGTAATCAAAATTCATTCAATAGACATGTCCAGTTTTCTGAAGCTTACTGCCGCGTTCTACAATCGTACTAAATATGAGCTTCTTCTTCTTCTTTATATTCTAAATTTCAAATGGTGCGATATATTTTTTAGATTTTTTAGCTTTTTCTCAATTGATAGCTAGGATACAACTACTCTATTCTTTGCAACTTCGTGCTGCTGACGGAATTTGAAGTTTCGTTCCCCTGAAGACGGGCTATGCGCAATAGCTCGAAAGCTTGGGGTCAAATAAATGCAAAAACCCAAAAGACTTTCAAAAAACTCCTCTATAACAAAGAGTATATGACCAAATTTGGATGATGATCCGTTTGTTCGTTCGTTCGTTCGTTTGTCACTGTTTTTTTAATTTTATGCTTGTTAGCACAATAACTGAAAAAATAATGAATGGATCTTAATGAAATTTATATTGTTTGTTAGTTATGTTAAAACAAATAAATGATCAAATTTTGGTACAGATCGGTTTGTTCGTTTCTATGTTTGACTTATGTTTGTCATAACGTTTGTTAACAGCATAACTCAAAAAGTTATGAGCGGATCTTCAAGAAAATTGAACAAACTGGTATTAATATAAAGAGGCACAAATGATTAGATTTTGGAGTTTATGCAGAGAAAATTATTGTTTCAGAACCAATTTGAATTTTTTGCTACCGTTGCCTCACTTGGCGGAGGTATGCGCTCTCAGAGTGCTCTAGTTCTTTATATTGTCAAGTGGTCTTGAACTTTTGATCAGCAGTGTAGGTATATAGTCAAACAGCATTTTCTGTATCACTGAAACCATTTGCCGCTGCTTCTATTTGGTGTTACGAATGTTATTTTGAGAGTAAAAGACCGGTATTTTTCTTGTTGTCAGTCCCTACAAGTTGCATATTTTGCATTCTCCACCCCGTTGGGCCACGTGTCTTCAACACCTCAAGTTTCTGTTACATCCCTATCGCATTCGAGACTGCCGGTATGAAGCGCAATTGCGTCGCCAGAACACCGCTACATCTGCTGCAGAACCTCTCGTCTGTCGTGTAAGACGAAAGGATCTCGTTTCGCGAACCGAGCGAGCGCATTTATCAGCCTCGACTCTGAAGCATGCAGACAATCTGTAAATCCGAGTCTTATGTTCTTGAACTACTTCCCGATCGGCAATATAAGGCGGGAAAGATGTACTGCTTATTTCCCTCCGAGCTTACAGATGTTCCCGACCGATCTCTTATTGTACATAATATAATACTGGTGCTATACGACCAGTATCAGAGCTCTGAGTTCTGTACGGCTGGTACTTTTGACACTCCACACCTAATATGAAACTTCAGCGGCGATATTACGGTTCATACTTTTGCACAGAGATATTTGTGATGGCGATTCACGTGGGTACAGTCCTGCACTGTTTGTTAGGATGTTATAGACCATTGTGAGTTCTTACGCCATAGCTGGTGTAGTATTGGCGGGAGCACGTGATTGTATCCATGGTTGGTAGAGTGAATTAGCTGGTAATGTTTCTTTCCTACCAACTTTAACTTCATCATTCTCTCCAGAAAGTGCACCATTGCTTCTTTGGTTGTTTGTAGCACAAAAGGCCCCTAGGAACACTACTGGTATTATACATAAAAGTTTATGAGACACAGATAAAGTTTGTGAAACAATTATTTCATCCATACTGAGACCCTATTAGTCCATTTGCTTTCGCTATGGTGAAATCCTCTGTAGCGTTCGCTGATAAATGTTAGACAAAAAAATCTACGATAATTCCTTGGCAGGTACGCGTGTTTATTCAGCATTTATTATCGGGTTGGTAGAGTAAAAACTGCGATTCTTAATTTTTGCAAGGCACGAGCGAGGAAGCTGCAAAACTGCACATGTGTAAGACTTCAATGTTATTCATGTGCGGTTTAGAATACACCAGAAGCAGGTATAATCTAAGCATTACGTGTATAACATTGACCGCTTCATGCATGTATGTCTTTGCAGCCTATTCCTCTTCCTCTGAAAACCTGGAGGTAAGAGTCCTTTCTTATGCCGAGTTCACACCTCACTCATATCCGCTCGTTCGCTCATCCACTTCTCCGAATGTGTTACTGGGCTCTACAAATACCACGAAAGTGCACTGTTTTCTGAGCTTTATATCACTCCAAATTTGGAAATAAATCCTTATCTTGCCTAGCGACAGTTGACAAGGAAACTGATTTGACGGTTAACTTCTTAGAAATTTTTGTGGTGTACAAAAAGTTGTGTTGCCCACGACTCTGCAATATATTCAGACGAGTGGATTTGTGAAAGCGTGGATATGAATGACGTGTGAACTCGCCTTTAATTGAGCACAGCGGATATAGATTTTAGCTCTGGTTAACAATTTCTCTTAGAAATTATTCTTGTATGGAAAATTTCCTTTGGACTAAAGACTGAGGATATTCAAGCATAGGATAACACACTTGAGATGTGGACCGGCAACTATGAAACCTGGCGTTCAACTGGATCAAGATGCCAAAAAGCTGTTGCATAAACACCTTAAACAGCCAGCACACGTCTAGTCTTGAACACATTACATTGGATATATTTATATTGAATATTGTACCTTATCCGCTGCAGTCCACGTTCTTGAGCCCGGTTGCGACTTAACAACTTTCGTTGGCTCTAGCAGCCTAGAGCCAACTCAGTTAATCTGCTTACATTATCGCGGCACCGCTTCAGCTTGGGAAAATTAAACTGTATGAAAAATTGTTGAAAACCTTAGTCGGTACTGCAATACTTACACCATATCATATGCCAAGGATGGACTTTCAACCATCGCTCCTAATTATGAGCTGCTTAAATCCCCGACGATTGACACTTGAAGAAAAAGAGCACGATGTTCTTAGACGTCATGCTGAAGTCGCGGCCACGACTACGCAGTTGCATTAGCTGAGTTGGCTCTAGGCTGCTAGCGGCAACGAAGGTCATTAAATGGGCACCGAACTTTATGTGCTACATATTCGTAACTCAAAGGCCTGAACGTTTGAGTAAATTCATTTGCATGTCCCCTATAGCACTCTCAAGTTGAGTGTGTGTGTGTCACAAACAGGGACAAAAATGGCAGTTAGAGCAGAGCCCTCTAGGCTCGACATGAGTCACAAAGTTTTGGCTTCCCTTCCCTTTTCATCTGAGGTTTCTGAGTAACTTAGCCCACAAGTCGTACAAGCAACTGCAGACTGAGTGCTGGTAAGTCAGTGGAGTTTTTGCAGGCCACTGGAAGTTGCTTTGGAGCTGGGAACCAAAGTTTCGGGCACTGAAGACCCGCTCAATGTGAAATGTAATTTTTTGGAGTTTCTCCTTCACTGCAATACGCCGCCTTGCAGCATAGAATGGGCCCCAACATGATGGTGGGAGCGGTGTTGCCGACTGCTCAGACGGGAATGTAGTATTGCCCCTAGCCTTACCACCGCACCCACACAAAGTGTGATCCAAGCAGTGAGGCTCGGTGCGGCCGCTGTGGGGCGAACACCCCAAGCACGACTAAGTTTTCAATGACACATTATTTGTCTCGAGTCGGCTACATGAGCAACTGTGAGCAGGGAAACAAGACGGAAAGTATCTCAAAGAGACTAAAAAGGACCAGAAGAAAGACACTCGTGTGAATGGCTTTTTCCGGGGTCCTCCATACGGGAGAAGGTAAGACCACGTGGAATAGGTCGGCCACATCGATTGACGGCGAGCCTCACGGAGCAGAAGACGAAGTATAGAGTTCCTATCTCACCTTACAAACTAGCCTTCTAGCTACGAGCTGCGGCCAGTTGCAACAACTCCTCTAGAAAAGGTACTCGCAGCAGCCCTTGGATTCGTGAGGCCCATATATTATTCTGACAGGGATAGGGCTCGCCAGAACATACCTCTGGAGGCTCGCTCAAACGGCATAGTGTTTGACAAACATACCTGAACTCTAACGGTATTCAACATTGTGGTCTTACTACATAATTATAAGATTACGGTCCTGATGAATATTTGTAGTTAAGTACGGCACAGTGTTTGAGCAAATTTGTATATCAGGTGACATTACCGCATATGACACTGCGCTTCTTAATGATTATTATATGTGATGACGAAATGAAGAATGTCACCAAAAGAAGAAACTTGAGAGCAAGAGAAGCTTTCAAGAGCTACCTTTGGTTTCCGTTTCTATGCTAAGGGAAGAACTCTCTAGCGGCGCTCTGAGCTACGGTATGTCAATGTTCAAGCGGAGGATCAGCAAAGTTATGCCAATGGGATTGGTTCACAGAAGCGCAAGCTATTTGTAACTCAGGCTAATAATAACTTTTAGGAAAGAATATGCATTATGTACTAGTCACCTGCAAGAGCTTCTCAGAGAAGCTCACGCTTGTAACTTGCAGTCTCTTGCTCGAAAGTTTGCAGTAAGTTATCTGTAGTCACTCCCGTCATTTTATTCAAGCATAGTGTGACTAATTTGTAACGGAAACTCCGATAGCGCCTGGTTATCCGTAATTGGGTTAACTTCCGACGCAATTATTCTTACTAGGGAGAAGATTATTAATGCAGCTCCAGTTCCCGAGGAAGTTTTGTGCCCTCAGTGAACGATGCCTTTTCGTGGCAAATGTTTTTCTTTTTCTGTATGATCGTGAGCGCCCAGACTTTGTAACGGTTAGGTTCACCTGTCTAAACTGGTCACAACATTATTATCTACATGGAAAGTGGCATATCAGTATCATCATTTTTGTTGGTTGTAAATGCAAGTTAAGTGCGTTCACTAATAACAATAAAACTTTGTACTCCTGGAACACATTACATGGTACAAACTAGAACGCCTCGCGGTGTAAGAGCATTACCTGTGGTGGGAGGGGAGGCAAATTCAATGCCATCATTTCTTATGGCCAGCTTACTCTAGAGTTTTGGGATTTTGCACATCTCAGTCAAGCCACCGGATTGTCAGAAAAAGATTGTGATAACGGCACAACTCCTTCTGCCTCTTTTTGGGCGGAGAAACAAATTTCAACCTCATCTTTTATGGCCAGCTAGCTCTAATTTCTGGCATGTTTCATGTCTCAGTCAACCCACCTGGCTGCCTAAGAATTATTAATATGACTTAACTCCTTCTGCCTCTTTTAGGGTGGACAAACAACAAAATCCAACGCCGTCATTTTTGATGGCCAGTTAATTCTAGTTTTTTGGCATTAGTCACATATAGGTCAACCCAACAGACACCCTGCAAAAAAATTATTAACATTGCTCAACTCCTACCAATTTTTGGGTGGATCGACATATATGCAAATGTAACGGGTGTTCCTAGATTCTTTCCGCAAAGTGAAACAGTTACTATAGGTTCCTTAAAATAAAATAACCATATTTTACTCTGTCGATGTATATCCAAAAATGTCTACTTTTAAAGGTACGTTGACCTAAAGTTCAGTAGGGCGATTCACTTAATCGGCAGACTACTGCACTTTACAGTGAAGATAAAGATGCACACCGGCCATTTGTTGACATTGATCACTCTAATCTGTACCGTAACTGATTTCAGACGACCATGAACGAACTACCAAATAGTGAATTAGCAGATATGCACCTGTTTTACGGCATGACTAACTGTAACTCCAGGAGAGCTGCCAGAATGTACAGAGACAGGTTTCCCAATAGACTATTTGTAGTCGGTTCATGGTCGTCTAAAATCAGGTACAGTGCAGATTAGAGTGATCAATGTCAACAAATGGCCGGTGTGCATCTTTATCTTCGCTGTAAAGTGCAGTAGTCCACCGATTAAGTGAATCGCACAACTGAACTTTAAGTCAACGTACCTTGAAAAGTAGACAGTTTCGGCTATGCATCGGTAGAGTTATATATGGTTATTTTATTATAAGGAACCTATAGCTTCATTTTGTGGAAAGAATTTAGGAACACCCGGTATACTGCAGATTTCGAAGAGGAGCAGTTGAAGAAATTTTCTTACCCACGACGTGCGTTTCGCTGCTCATCATCTCATCAGGTGGGAGGCACGGAGTTGGTAATTTAGTTTTTGCAATTTTTCAAAAATTTGGAGAGGTTGTCACAGGAAAGTGTAACTATGATACCGGATGTTCCAAAAGTATCTACATTCTACAATCAAGCAAATGCTTCGTCAATTTTCAACTATGGTCCGTTGCGTGGACTCCAATTACTGCACGTTGTACTGACAAACAGATATGCGGAGGGCGAGCTGTTGATCAAAGACGTGGGTAACAAAATTCCTTCAACTGCTTCTCTAAAAACCTAAAACTAAGTTAGGTTTTCTTTCCAAAATGTGACGACTATTTATACCGTACGTTTCCAACTGTCCTAATGATATAAGAAATGATCAAAGGTAATTTAAAAGCATTTTAATCATATTTTATAAAAATTAAGCTTCGGTGTGTCAATCACAGAAGCATGGTGCTACACACAAAGCTACATCGCAAATTTTGCTAAATAGCACTTGACATTACAAATCGGCATATGCCGATCCAAGCCATTGAGGAACAAATCCTAAGGTCAACATAAGTCGATGGTAGCCGTTATCAGGTTCAGAGCCCAAACACCGACTCGTCGGTGTGACGTCATTTGGCGACATGCCGTCACGGCTGAGTTGTATTTCAATCCCATTGAGTCCTCCCGTTGTGCTCTCTACTTTCTGGCATGACCTATCCATAGCAGACACGATGCAGAACTGCACGCTTAAATTTTTCAGTGGGCTTGATGGTACATTGATTTAACTTCGATAAAAATCTTTTCTAGTTAACAGAGCGACGTAAAAAAATTGCTTTCGGTCATGCAAGAAATGTGCTTAACAACAAGAAACACAGATCTTTAGCTGGATTTTAACCGTGGACGACAATAGTTGAATTTTAGGGCACCAAATGAACCTAAATGAGCAGAAATTAATTTTGCAATTTACCACTAGCCAGTGCTTATGAATGCGTCATTTTGCCTAAAAGATGCATTCATTGCGCTCCCAAGAGCAATTCAATGCTGTATTTCAAAAAAAAAAAAAGAAGCTAAGCTGACTGAGAGGGATTTTATTAAGGTATAAATTCCATGATGTTAAATTAAAGAAACATGAGTCTAACAACGGAACTAATTTTGCTAGCAATGCTCAGTCTCAACATCCTAAATATGTTAGCGTGCCGTACATCAAAGGCTGCTCAGAAAGGGTGCAGCGAGTGCTCAAGCCATACAACCTCATTTTGGCCAATAAAGCTACTAATACTATTTAGAAACAACTGTGTCATCTCAAAGACAAAAGAACCGATGATGAGTCGACAGATCTGATCTATAAACTTGAATGCTCTGACTGTAATGCCTGCTACATCGGTAAAACTGGCCGAAATATAAAAACACGCATCGGAGAACATGCAAACAATGTGCGGAGGAAGCAGGAATTGTCACTGATATACCAACACTGCCGCGAATAAAACCATTCTTTTAGTTTTGAAGATGCAACAGTATTACAAAAATCAAAAACTGTAAACTCGTAAGGTACGTAGTTGAAGCTTCCTATTGCGTACAAGAGTCAAAGAAAATAAACAGACACCTAGAAGTCCATCAACAGCTGCTTCCTCTACTCATCGATTGCTCAAGTTATTTTAAATAATTCTTCTTTCATGTTTCCATCATTCCAATGAGGAGCATGGATACCTGTCCTTGTAAATAGCTCCAAACCGAGATGCATCTTTCCCCTGATGACGGCTGAAGCAAATTCAGGCCGAAAGCTTGGGCGCATTAAAAATGATTGTCTTGAAGAAGTTTTAATTTAACATCATGGAATAAGAATTACCAAGACGTCCTATATTCTCAGCGATAAGGTATTAATTGCTTCGTTAAGATGTGGTGCTTCACCTTCGAATATTTTAGCGCCGCATTAAGGTATTACCAATTTGCTGTCGTTCAGGCCCATTTAGGAGTGGACAATTAAGTATTGTGCGTAATATGGCCAATCCTTTGCTCCCTGAGAGGTCAGTTTATATCCTATGCAATGGATGGTGCAGTATTTCACAGTGACGCCTAGTAATTCCGTTTCAAAGCAATAGATATTTGAATTACATGTTCGCAAGCTTTTAGATATATCCAGATGGGTGAAACAGCAGCTTCTAATTGAGAATATGAAAAGAACAGACAGATTACACGTTAAACAGAAACAAAAATTCTACGGCACTATAACAAGATATCGACCAAATCTACAGCTGGACGCACCCAGTGACTCGTTCGAAGTATGTCACGCTGAAAATGCACCTAGACTCGGCAAAGTTCCTTACCACAGCTGACTTTTCCCTGTCGGAAACTATAGCTGCGCCCGTCATCCCCTGCGGAACAGAGGCAGACCGACAAACTCTTCCTACAAAAATTGCCGATTTGGGAACTCGGCAAACGTCAATGCAGTTAAAATTCTATTAAAGGATGTCCGGTCATTTCCGGTGGGTCATCAAACTTGCCTTTACTTTTGTGGAGCCGCGAGGCCGAGCCTCAGCAACATCGGAACGGCTACAGATTTTTTTAACGACTCCCATGTTACAGCTCTCTTGTTTGGTGCGCATTAAACTATCTTACATTGCTGGTCATATACCGAACATTTATTTCGTCTTCACAAAATTTGATAAACTATATGAACGAGAACATGAATTTTCAAGTGTAAGTGTTAGTTGCACGGTATTCTAGATATCCTACGTAAAGATGAGCTTTTTCGTTAAAATAGTAAAAAAATTCATTGTTACAGCTAAATATCATACCTACAAGTTTAAAATAATTGTGTCACAGGTTAGAGACAACCACTTAAGTAAGTAGCCTACCTACATAGGGATATTCTCAGTGGCCTGTGATGCTCCTTTAAGTTTATCAAACTGATGAAAGTCAGTTGAAAAAACTGAGCAGTCACCACTGTTATGTCACATTTATGCACCGAGCCATTTTTTATATAAATACAATCTAGCAGGATACATGCCTTGTTGATATTAGCGATAAGATGGTTACAGGGGAAGATGTGCGTACGAGATCACTAACATTTACGAGACTCCCTGTACAGTTTCGTATACTCGGCTGCTACAAATGACATGACAGTGCTCGTCTTCCAAACTCTTCCGAACGAGTAATTCACTTCCAAGTTTGTCTGAAGCAAATATGGAACTCATACGGTGTCGCAACACTGTTCTAATCACAGATCGCTATTTATCCCGACTCTAATGCAAATTGGGAGCGGTTAGAGAGGTGAACAGATACACTTCTTCCCGAACTTAATTATTGAGAGTGTTAAGAGCACTAGCATAAAAATACTAATTCTCTAATATTACTTGGCAGTGCATACTAGATGCTTATTATAAGTGAGTCTTGTAAAACCGAAATAAGACTTAACTGAAAGTTTTTAGCAGAAACTTTACACCACAGCTGCAAACATTTGCCGTGTCGAGCGCCTTCAGGACATTTAGGGTTACGATTCGGTTTATGCAACGCCTGACTCAAGTGGTTTTGAAATAAACTATGGACAGAAAATAGTGATAATTTGTATGTGCAAGCTCTTTTCTCGAAAAAAGAAGATATCGGTCGAAAACGTGTTACTATTGTCAAACGATTACACAGTACGGCTCACTTCACGTCACAGCCAATACATACTTCGCTCGTTTTAACCACTGTATATATATATTATTGTCGACCTAACTTCTTGCAAGAAATTAGCGGAAACTGTACCACACAATCATTCATCGGGAGTAATGCAACTCGGAGCAACTAAAAACGAAAGAAGAAAAAACTAACACACACACTCAGCGAGAATGCATTCTATTATCGTTTGAAGAGCTCTGCCTCAAAAGACTGATGCTGACTTTAAATGACATGGGGCCGTAAAAATTCACCAAGCTGCTCTCTTGTAAATACGCCTAATGGGAAATGCATTCTGTTATCGCTCGAAGACCTGAGGCCTAAAAGACCAGGAGCTGCGTACATCGAAGGCAGAAGCAGTCATCAGACAAAAACCAACTCTCCAAACAACTCTTCCAGAAACAACCTAAATTGGAGATGCAATGAACGTCAGCGCAGTCGGCCACTTCGGGCTCATGTTCTCTGGCAGGCCCAAAAATGCAAGAGAATTGCTCGGCTCTTTACTCAACCAGCCTTTGCAAGACAAAACCATAATCCTACTTCCATTTAGAGGCGCTGTCGAGGTCGCTGCTCAGTCTTCAGCAAACAGTTGAGTTTCTTTGAGTTTGTTTTATCCGAGAATCAGCAAGAGTCCGATGGCTCGACTCAGCCTTCTTTCGTGGCTGGGGGTGCGAGGTAAGGAGATGGGGTCGATGGGGAGTCGCTGGGTTCTAACCCGCTCTGATCGAAGGAGCTTCGCCTAAACTTTTAAGGAGGAGGGTGCTGATTATCGAGATGTCCACTATCATTCACTACTGTTATCGTATTGTCGTATTGCTAAATACTACATCAACTGGCTTTCAAGTTAGTGTAGTTATATACCTGCAGCTTAATTTCACACAATCGGAGTTTATCTAGAAGGAGCTAAGATTATATTTCCGAGAATTAAGGTATCTGAAGTATCTGAAAACTTTCATAAGACAACTGCTGAATTGCAACTCCATTATTTCAAAGCAAACTAATGTATTTTAAGCTAATTATAATTATTTCTAAACCTTTACTTGAGGTTTTTATATGGACATGTACGATTGTGTGCCAAAATTAAGCCTTCAAGGCTTGACTTACTCGGAACCTCAGAACTCCATTTTGCTTCATATGTCACAAAAAGGTTAGAATCTGAGAGCTCATTTGAACTAAAGTAATTTTAATTATAAAATTCAATCTAACTATATCAAATGACTAACTCTCATGCTATCCTAATGGCAACATCAAAAAATTCCAGAAGTAGCGGAACAATGCGCGCGGTGTGGCGAAGTACTAAGCACGTTGCGCTTCTTTCCGGACAGTTTTAAATAGTGAAACAATGAAAGCGATTGAGATAAGTGAAACGTTTTCGAACCCACGGAGATATGCCATCTTATACAAGCTTTGAAGGTAAGCATGCAGAGTCGTTGGTTTGTTTTGCTTTAATAACTTTCATGTTGTTTTATTCTTTAATCTTTAATATGCCGCACATAGTATGGAGTTTTGCGCAGGTTCAATGTAGTCACGTCGCTTCTAAGGATGCGTTCACACGTCATTCATATGAACGCGTTCACTCATCCACTCGGCCGAATGTTCTGTAGCGTCGTTGCCGGCACAACTCGCTAGGCGAGTTACGGACGTCTTTTCAACTTTAGAGGAAAGTAAAACTGCAGAAAACGGTGCACCTTTCTTCTAATTTTAAAGCGCAATAACATTGAGACGAGAGGATAGCGAACGCATTGATATGAATGACGAGTGAACTCGAAATAGCACTTGCAACTCGCTTCAAAGTGACGAAGCTTCTGTCTGAAGTTTTGGATTTCAGACCTCGAAAGCTTAGCTTCGGCCCCCAAACAAGCATGCCCTAAACTTAAATTCTCAAGGTTGAAATTCGGCTATGCTGATTTGAGAGTAAAAATGTTGAAATGCATGAAAAATTTTTGTTGGATATAAAATTTTTATAATTTGGGTTTAACGTATTATGTATAAATTGTATATCCTACTCTCCTCAGTGAACATAGGAACGATGAAAGAGCACAATTTTAGGCTACGATCGCCTATCTGACGCTATGTGGAGCTGTTCCAGCCAGGAGATCTCCCAATGCTGGGGACACTCCAGACATTTTGTAGGAACAACTTGAGGCCTGGAAAGTCTGCTCGCGTGTCATTCATGCTACCGCATCTACGCAACCGAGTTTAACTAAAACGCCTCGTGGTGTAAGACTTGAAGTAGTTATACAACTGGAACGCGCACGTTCACTAATTTCTACCGGAGCCTGTGTGCCTTTTTGCCTGCCATTCTGACTTGTAGCGGGTGGGGGAGGCGGTGCGACTCACCAGGCTTGTGCTCTTCTTCAACTGTCTTAGCTACATACATGTGTACTCTCCATGTCTACGACATTTTAGATTTTTAATCTCCAGAAATGGAGGAAAGGGTATCCTATGCATATATTGACCATCTTAAATTCCCGTCACGTCTTGAACGTCATTTTTTTTTCTCGGTGTAAAAATTTACTCCGAGATTTTGCTAGCAGTTTTCGCCAGCTGGCTGGTACTGATGTGGAGCAGCCTAGTTAACTGCTCCGTAAAACTGGCTGCCACTCAGCCAGGTTGACTGCCACAACGGCAGGCAGCCAATGCCAGCGACGGTGGCTGGAGGTGCCCTCTAATAGAAAATTTACTGCGAGGTGTAAGACCAGCGGTGAGGGGTAACTTCAACGCCGTCATTTATGATGGCCAGCTAACTCTAGTTTTTCGGTTTTTTCACATCTCAATCAACCCACCTGGGTGCCTGAAAAAGATTGCGATGATGGCTGAATTCCTTCTGCCTTTTTTTGTGTGGACGAACAACAATTTCAACAGCGTTATTTTTGATGGCCAGCTGACTGGAGTTTTTTTTAATTTTTCACATCTAGGTCAACCCTCCAGACTTCGCGCAGAAAAAATATGAACATTGCTCAACTCCTTCCCCGGCCCTCTTTTTGGGTGGGCAGACAAACAAATATATATATATATATACAACTATTCTTAATTCTTTGAAGAAAACATATTCCAAAAACAACAACTTAAGTGAGTTGCTCATCCTCGCTTCCAGTTGTCGCTGAGAACCCGTATGTGACGTCGGATTTAACCTTAATTAGGAGTTAGAGACATTTTTCTTCCATGCCCCAATCGTTTTTTCTTTTATTTCCCCAATGATGTTTTCGATCTATTTTAGTTTTGCTCTTTCCTCTCGATTTACTGTATCTATGGGCATTGATCCTGTGTGGCAATTGCGTTCTGCTCAGATACCTCGTTCCTGTGGAAATACAATACTGTATGTCCGTTCCTCTTATTTTTTGGAACACCTCGGGAGGCTATGACTGCCAACTGCCAACAGTAATAATGGGTATCCTACTCAACTGCCCTCATTTTGTTCATATTCACGGCGGATTTATCAGGGCATTATCCACGTTTATCATGTTTTTACATAGCTAACAACAGTCAACGCTCTAGTTTGGAATTATATGGACTCATATGTTCCTCAACAACTTCCCATGACTACCAACGTTATCGTTGGCACTTACCAGTCCAACAGAGCTCTCAAGTTATGGACTTGACCTACAGGAACTGATATTTGGCAAGACAGAGACCGGGTGACCTATTTGGCCTGGGCGGGGGGTCGGAACTCGAGTTGAAGAAGGAGTAACCAGGAAGTTTTTGATATAAGCCATCATCTTTTATGCTGTTTTCTTTTTTGCTTAGGTCGAATATATATATACTGTCATATAATTGATATATGCTTTCTTGCCTCGGGAAAACATAAATCGAGTATGCCTATTCGAAAATAAATATTTTCAATCTAAATAAAGGTGCTCTTATAGAACAAGGATGGCTTATGTTGAGGGCTTTCTGCTTACTGTGAGTGACTCATAAAATAGTTTTACATCGTTACTTAAATGTTTTCAATTTAATCGAAAATTACGAGTTTTCTTTGATTACATAAATTTCTTGGAGTTCTCATTTTCTACAAGTAATGCTCCACTAAATATTGCCCCTGCACAACAGAAGTCAAGGCGATGCTGTGTTTATTGAGCGGGAGGCCTCCCAAGTAGCAGAAACGCAGTTCAGTACACTTCAGACAATCGACGATGAAAGAGGCAGTTTTAGCCTGCAACTTTACCCTGCTGCTGTGGACATTCTCACGATAAAACGAGAGACTTAAATCAACTGTCACCATTCACTCCAGTCAATTTCTGGAACGAAAAGAAAATTCATCGTTCTCTTCTCGCCTGCTTTCTTTGTCGATTCGCCGTTTCACACGTTTTTTGCCCTAAGTTCATGCCTCACAACTGCTGGTTGCGTTGCTGTGTCTTGTTAAATAACTGATAAGAGTAAAGCTGTTTGATTTTTAATTCACTTAAGGTTAGATGATATACCTATTCTGAACTATACTGACACTAGCTGGGTAAAATGACTTAGTGGCTGACATAAACAGTAGATCGCTAAGTGTACACGGGGTTGTTTGTAATAAGCACGACGAGTCAGTCGGATGATATGATTGACGGGCAAAGATCGTACAAACATCTAACGTGTGAACAGACCTTTAAAAAACAGCCTACCAGTTTGATACTCGCACTTACTTTTTATTCCGCCGAATTCAAACTACCACTGAAGTTAGAGAGCGGGGCGAAAAACTCAGTGTCAGAGGCCGCCACGCCCACTAACATCCAGCTGTGCCAGCAATACCTGTGAACAGAATACTGATACTAATCAAGTCGAGCTGCATTCAATAGCTGTTATTACAGGAAGTCGTCAATGTAGGCCAGAGACAGCTGCACCCGCTAGTTTGTGCTAAGCAATAAGCAAGTTCAAGTGGGCTAAATCTAAACTTTGAGTTTCCTTCAGTTTTGTCTTGAATCGTGCTTCAAAAAGCTGAAAAGAGAAACTGAAGTTTAAGAACTACAGTAGTAGATGTTAATGACATTCAAACAGTAAAAACGAAAGGAACATTATTTTAAATGAACGTTTAAGTTGTATTTCTGCATATCATCACTGACAATATTAATGACTACAAGAAACACGAACTTTTATTTAAATATAAATGTAGAGAAGCATGTATGCGCAAGCATTAATCAACAAAATTGCTAATAGAAAACTGGTCGATGCTTATACTGTGTTTATTTCTATAGAAGAGCTTTGCAGCGTCGACAACGGAGTTCAACAAAGTGAGTCGTTCTTCATCCATTTCTCTATGTGACGTGAATTCTTTCCATTGCTCCGCTGTCTGTTAACAGTCGGAAAGGTTTTGCTACAACTCGAGCGTGCTGGTGCTTAATCTGCCTGCACGGTGGACATTTGTATTAAGCTCTTCTATACAGGTAGAACTTTCTAGTTGCAGTACCTCATCATTTGTTAATCATTTATTATGACTTGCTAGAGCTCCGTAATATTATGAACTAGAGCTCTCTAAGAGCGCATACCTCCGCCAAGCAAGACAACAGTTACGAAAAATTAAAGTTGGTTCTGAGCTACGTTTTTTTTTTTTTTATGCATCAACACCAAAATCTAATCATTCGTGCCCTTCAATAGTGTTAACAGCTTCAGTGATTTTTTTGAAGATCCGTTCATAATTTTTTGAGTTTTGCTGCTAACAAGCATTATGAAAGACATGAGTCAAACATAGAAACGGACAAACCGATCTGCATCAAATTTGATCATTTATGTCTTTGAACATTACTAACAATTGCTAGAATTTCATAAAGATCCATACATTATTTTTTTGAGTTATTATGCTAACAAGCATAAAATTAAAAACAGTGACAAACAAACGAGCAAGCAAACGGATCGTTGACAAAATGTGGTGATTTACTGTTCATAATATACCCAACAACTCATGCAAACTCTATAAAAATCCGTCCATAACTTTTTGACTTATGGCATTAAGAAAAATGAGGCAGACAAACAAACAAACGGATGGACGGATCTTCACCAAAAGTTAATCATCTGTTCCTCTTAACATACCTAACAATCAATGCAAATTTCATCAAAATCGGTTCATAACTTTGTCAGTTATCTTGATGACAGACAGAGAGAAAGACAGACAGACAAACAAAGAGACAGGCAAACCCGACGAAAACATAACCTCCTTGTCGGAGGTAATCAGGATTCCATCAGGTTCCAGTGAATGGGATATTTCAATGGTTTCCTTGATGCGCTCCTGTTGTTAATACATGTCCTCAGTTGACGTCTGATGCAGTCAGGCCATAGTGTCTTCCACGTCCCATTCATTGCTGTTAGAGAGACATCATGCCGTGCGTGGTGAATGTTTCCTGATGCGCAGATGATGTTGTCAGCTTTCCTGTTAGAAGTAGATGTAGTCGCAGCCACGCATCGTTTTCCTGAAGTAGTATGACTTAAAGGTAGAAGCCACTCCTTGATCCAAAGGTTATAGTGAAGACAGTGTACTTGGGGAGTGAACATAACCTTTATCCGTGCGTCCAAGCTATCCAAGTCTTAAGGATGTCCAGGAGCTTTGTCGAGAAACAAAAGTGTGTTATAGTCCAAATTGTTTGCTTTAGCGTAAACTTCGAAGAAGAGAATAACGATATCTTTGAACCATTCGGTTTAGCATCTATGTATCACAAGGCTATTATAGGACAGGGAAAAGGGGAGCGTCGTAGCAGGGGTGGGGGTGGGGATAGCGTCGACTTGGGTGCCTGGTGGTTCGTTTGCGGGAGTGATGGTGAGGGAGAACGATGGTACGGAAGTGAAGAGTGTGAGGGTGTCATCAGCCCTTATTGCCGATGACACAACGATTTGCGAGCATCTGTGGTGACATTGAAGATGGTGTGAACGCAGTGAAAAAGGTGATGAATAAATGGGAAGAGAGGAATAATGATTGTAAAAAGGAAGTGCTTGAGTTTGGGTCGGATGAGGGAGCGAATGCGGGACTGCTAGGGAGTTGGGTGAATGCGGATGTGAGAAAAAGGATTAAAAGAGTGAATGGTTTGTGGTGGTGAGTGAAAGGCTGGGTGAAAGGGTCGCGAATGCCCAAAGATGGCAAGCGAGAGTGATTGAAGCGTGTGTGGAGAGTAGTTTGTTGTATGCTTGTTGAGGACGTGTGTGGCACAAAATAGATGTACAGAAGTTGCAAAGGTGGATGGATAAAAGATATACTGTAGGTATGTGTGGAGTAACAGAAATGGTGAGCCGGTGCGTCAGACGCAAGAGAGACACGAGAACATGCAGGATGTGAGGAGTCGGTTGAGATGGAACATTGAGAAGCGAGTGCTTGGGCGAGTGGGTCGTTTGGTGCGAATGGAGAATGGTAGCATTACGAAAGCGTTGGTATTTCGATGGTAAGAAGGTTCGGAAGGTAGAGAGAAAATGACAGGGCAAAAAAAGGAGACGGTGTTGAATTGGAAACGTATGTGGCGAGAGTGGTGTAGATTGGGCAGATGTGGAGCGATTATATGGAATTATAAAGACGGTTGGAAGGAGAAGGTGAGGAAGTGTACAGAACACTTGGATATATGGGAGCGTCAGGGAGGTCACAGGTCACTCAACATCATCTGCGCATCAGAAAACATCCACCACGCATGGCATGATGTCTCTTTAACAGCAATGAATGGGTCGTGGAAAACACTATGGCCTGGCTGCATCAAACGTCAACTGAGAACATGTTTTCACAGCAGAAGTGCATCAAGGAAACCATTGAACAATCCTATTCACTGGGATCTGATGAAATCGTGATTCGTAATATTACGAAGCTTTAGCAAGTCATGATAAGGGATTAACAAATGATGAGTTAATGCAACTAGAAAGCTTTACCTTTATAGAAGAGCTTAATTACAAATCACTCGTTTGCGACATCAGTGATATATATTTTGTGTTATTGCCACCATCACAAAGCATGCTGTTGGAGCGCGAGGCGTCTCCCTCTGGTTGAACTTTCAATTCTCCCGAACATTTCCTCATGCCTCCAGCTGGCAACAGCGGTCTTTTTTTATCATCTAGGCGTGGGGGTCACACGTTAACACT
>LQNS02277999.1:12731586-12775327 GCA_001587735.2 Parhyale hawaiensis
CTCCAGCCTCTGTTGGCCTACCTCCAGCCTCTGTTAGCCTACCTCCAGCCTCTGTTGGCCTACCTCCAGCCTCTGTTGGCCTACCTCCAGCCTCTGTTGGCCTTATCTCCAGCCTCTGTTGGTCTACCTCCAGCCTCTGTTGGCCTACCTCCAGCCTCTGTTAGCCTACCTCCAGCCTCTGTTTGCCTACCTCCAGCCTCTGTTGGCCTACCTCCAGCCTCTGTTGGCCTTACCTCCAGCCTCTGTTGGCCTATCTCCAGCCTTTGTTGGCCTACCTCCAGCCTCTGTTGGCCTACCTCCAGCCTCTGTTGGCCTACCTCCAGCCTCTGTTGGCCTAACTCCAGCCTCTGTTAGCCTACCTCCAGCCTCTGTTGGCCTACCTCCAGCCACTGTTGGCCTACCTCCAGCCTCTGTTGGCCTTACCTCCAGCCTCTGATGGCTACCTCTAGCCTCTGTTGACTCTGTTCCGTTTTCTTGGCGAGTTATCAGCAGATCGAGGTATGGCAACTGATGATCCTCTTCAACTTCTACTGTGACTTGAATATGGTGATTTACTCTATTGATGTAGTCAAGAAAAGTTTTGATAGACTGGGAAGGGTGGATGGTCAAAATATCATCAAGATAACGTATACAACTATTTGAAATATCGAAGTTATCACCCTGCTTCTACTAAGCGAGCTGTCGTGAAGTCACTGATAGACAGAAGTGAAAAATATTGCTCATCTGAAAATAAAAAAGCTGAACCAGAAAAATTCAATAACATCTTGTGAGAAAATGGATACCCAACCTAGTTCATAAAGTCAACCATCAAGAAACACCAATTGAACAATTTAAATCAATGGACAATAAAGATAGATCAAGTACGTGTCCGCTCCCTATATAAAAGGCGCAACTGAAAAAAACAAACTAAAGTCTAAGATGCCACAACATTCGGATCGCCAGTAAGCCAACGAATACTTTGCAAAAATTTCTTAACAATAGCAAAGCGAAGCTCCCTCTCCAAGAAAGGAACAACATTGTATACTAGATTGACTGTAAGAACTGTGACGCTGTGTATATTGGAGAGACGAGTAAATAAGTTTCGGAAAGGATGAAAGAACACGACAACAATATCAGATAAAATATTTAAGCATCTCTAGTTAACGATCATGTAAAGTCAACTAATCATGAAATGTCAATTTGTAGTCCAAAAGTTCTATCTAATGAAGCTAATCCCAAATCGAGGCGACTTTTAGAAGCTTTACATTCTCATTGTAATCCATATTCTATCAACAGGCATGTTCACTCTTCCGAAGCTTACTGTCACGTCCTCCAATAATACAAAAACTGAACTTCATTTTTATTCTTTCGATTTGGTAATATATTATTTGTAGTGTTTTGTTGGTAAATAGGATACCTACTTTAAGCAGATAGCTCTAGCCGGGTGAAATTTCGCTCTCCTGATGACGAGTCGTGTTTAACGGCTCGAAAGCTCTGGGTCTAATAAAACGAAAACCCCAGAAGGCTTTCTTACTTACTTCTCCAAAAAGACAATTTACTTGTATAACGATTTCGTCACAAATGCTTAGTTTTCGAGATATTTGACTTTGAAGTTCCTATTGTTACTCTAAGGGAGAAAATAGCCGGCGTCATTACAGGCTTGGTAGCGAGCTAAAATGAACCTAACTGAACCTACCTAACTTTACCTGACCTAACCTTACCTTACTAAACATCACCTAACCTAACCTTACCTAACCTTGCCTCACCTAACTTTACCTAACCTAACCTTTCCTAACCTAACCTTTCCTAACCTAACCTTTCCTAACCTAACCTTTCCTAACCTAACTTTACTTAACCTAACCTTACCTAACCTAACCTTAATTTCGATGGTTTGGGATCGCCCGTTATTTTCTCCCGTAGAAAAAAAATTGAAATTTAAAGTCATATATCTAGAAAACAAAGCATTTGCGACGAAAACGTTATTCATGTAAAATGTCCTAAGTTGAGCCAATTAACATACTAATAGCAAGAAAAACCAAAAAGGCTATATGTGAGTTAAAGTAAAATAATACCTATTCGTCTAGTTATATTTGTTTCTTCTGCTTTTCATTATCAAGAGCTACAATGGAGCATGATTTTCGTTTTAAATGAAGAAACAAATGTACACAGTGTGAATTGCATAGAAAGTTAAGAAATCTACATATTGTAATAAAACACAGTTGTTGGTCGTTTGCTCGCTCGCTTGCCTGCTTGCATGCTTGCTTGCTTGCTCCAATGTTGGTCCGTCTCTCCGTCACGCTCTATGGAAATAAGATAGAAAGAAAATAGTGGATAAGCGTCCCTAAATCTAACAAGGCTAGCCCCATGCTGACCGCCCGTGGATCTTCTCTTATCCATTGTATAATAAAAATAATAATAATAATATATGGTAAAAAGTGGAAATATTCCATTTTCTCAATTTTGCCTCACTTTGCACTCTAGCTCTGTACTTTTTCATACGACGATTATCTTCTTTTGAGCATGGTAGATGAAAAGCGGTATCTTTAACAGAGTTTTAGATCCCGTAGGGGGTCGGCTATTACCACATAGCCTATCCTTTAGCTAAATTTCTTCGTAGCAGTTAGACAAGCTCAGTCTCGCTCCTCAGTCTTGGAGTTTTCGTTCCCTTCGTGAATAATCCATTCCGCTTTTGCTTTCATTTGCTGAATGATATCGTAGTAGTTGAATCTTCACGCTGAGCAGACGCGTTTTTAAATAGAATTTACATCGCAGCCAAATTTAGACTCTTGAAGTTCAACAATCATTTGTCATCTGCGATACGGTGAGCCCAGGGCATTTCCAGTAAATTATTTTGACTGAACTATATTTTTTCTTAGTGCAGCTTAAAGTTTGACCAAATCCAAGCGCCTTATATCTTGCAGAGGGGATGATTTGCTCTCGCAAAAATCATGGCTGTACGGTACAACTTGCGTTTCACTAATGGAAGATCAGGCCTGCAAAGATAAGACTTATCATACAGCAAAACCTATACTGGTAACCGGAACAATAAAAAGCTCAATCAATAAACTTTTTGACGGCTGGGCCCTCTAATTAATAAATAGAAAAGGCGAAATTATTGTTCGATCGTCTGCATTAACGCTTGTGAATTCCCTGCCGTTGTCTGACTGGACATTAGAGCACCAATGTCCAGGAAGATACGAAGCTCATGGGTAACCTCTAGTGCTGTCTTGACTTCAGAGGACGAATGACGTGGAACTTAATCAGATAATCCATATAGTGGAGGATAAAGCGGTAACTTCCTACCCTTATAGTCTGCGTATCAACTAAATCAACTAGCCCTCGTTCATCCATGTCACTCACAAAGAGAGGTCTGACAACTACTCCTACAGCTGTTGTCTCGTGTCTGCAGCGTTTTTTCTACTCATCTTTCACTGTGAAGGATGTATTGTGAAACCAGGGAACATAGGATGTTTGCATACTTAACGGAGATTTTCTTGTGGGTCTTCTTTTCACCACCATGTCCAGGTTCAGTGTGGGCTTCACGGATGATGTCAACAACAGACTTTTTCTTCTAGCCATGTACTTTCCATTGCTCTTGGTGACCTTGTCCTTTCTTCCCAGAGAAGCATGCTGGAAACTCCTCTGTCCAGTCTTGCCTAGTTTAAGGACAGAAATAACTTTCTGTTCCTACGCAGCAGCCCAGATGGTAGCACAGCTGTCTATCTAGTCCTCCATCTCAAGAATAGTCAGGGGTTATGTTTCACACCTACTGTCTCTGTAACACACCTAAGGAATTACAATCCTTTCAAGTTTCTTTTGTGTTTTCACACCTAACTCAAGCAATTCTAACAACTCAGGTATACAATATTGAACACTGGATTATCAAAGGAATGACAACAGACATCATTATAATTTTTTCAAATTTTCATGGATTGGGCTATTTCACAAATTGTGCAAATGTTTCTGAACGAGTTTTTTTTTTAGATTCGTCATTGCCCATTTCTTGCCACATTGCCCATTTCATGAAATGGGCAATTTCAAAGATTGGATGTAACAGTTATATGTATATCCAAATTTATCTCTGCAACAGTGATAGGTACACGCTTGTCACCATGCACTTCATAATGAGTTGCCTTTAATTACCACATCACTCCTAATTAAAACGACTGAGCTCATTGATAACAAACGATTAAAAATACAGTAATTCATAATATAATAATCGGGCTCATATGACAACAACCGGATATACAACAATCGGGCTAATATGACAACTTAACACATAACAATGAGGCTATCATGACAACTGAACACATAACAATGGGGCTATCATGACAACTGAACACATAACAATCCGACATATAACACTCTGGTTAATATAAAAACAAAACACATGGCTAGCTATCTTTCTAATGTGACAACCGGACTCAAGACAAACGAACTAATTTGACAAGAGGACATATAACGTCAAGCAGTCATGACAATCGGGTACAAAATTACCGGATGCATAATAAATGCTATTAGGTTGTAAGAGTGTTAGGAAATATTCTTCAATAATGTTGTTTACATGTGTACCACTTTCATTTTTTATTGTAAAACAATTTATCTTTTGTTCGAATATGAATATAACTATTTTGCACCCATTATCACTTTCGTTGATATTTATTCAAAACCACTATGTGACTTTGCAAGCATGGGAACAGATGTAAATAAGCTCTCTGAGAGCGGACACTTCCACCAAGCAATCCAATGCTAACAGAAATTTCTAAATGACCGAGTATTCAGGATTTCCATGGCATTGTCACGTCTTGTGATTCATAGATACAAACGCCGACGAAAATAGAACCTCCTCAGCGGAGGTAATTGCTTGCATTTTTTCTAAGATATTGGAAATATCTCGTATCAGTTATCAGTGAAAAGAATCTGTCTAGTTGGTGCATTTACAGTCACTAATCAAATGATATATATGTACTATATTTCTACATGCCACTTTTATACAACTTACTTCACAATCGGTTTACTCTGAAAACAGGCAAACGATAATTAAGCTGTAACGAAAACCGCTTCATTATTATTGCCATAAGTAGTACGGCACCTATTATTATTAGTATGGTTTACGTTTTAACATTATTATTATTATTATCTCGGCCAAGGAGGTTATGTTTTTGTCGTGCGTTTATTATTCTGTCTGTTAATTCACCAAGATTACTTAAAAAAGTTATGAACCGATCTTTACGAAATTTGTAGAGATTGTTTTCATGTCAACAGTTACATATGATTCAATTTTGATGATAATCCGTTCATTTGTTTGTTTGCCTATTTTTTCTTAGTACCATAACTCAAAAAGTTATGGACGTATTTTCATGAAATTTACATGAGTTTGTGTGATGCAGTGTTTAATTTTACGCTTGTCAGCACAAAAACTCAACAATTTATGGATGGATCTTTATGAAATTTAGAGGAAGTTTTTGGTGCTGTTGAATGACATAAATGATTAAACTTGGTGATGATCGGTTAGTCAGTTTGTGTGTTTGAACTATTTTTGCCATAATGTTTGTTAGCACCATAACTCAAAAAGTTATGAAAGAATATTCTAGAAAAATGATACACCTTTGCACCTTTATTTGTTCTCAAAAAGTTTTACAATCAGATATTTTTGTACAGATTATCATTGTCAAATATATAATGAGAACGTGTTCAACTAAAAGCTAATACAATGTTTATGGAACACACTAGACATATGAAAAAATCTATTTTGTCAATGATATAATCAAAATGCACCCATGATCATTGTTCTACTCAGCAATAAGAGCCAGAAGTCAGTCATAATTTGGTTGATGATAGTTTTTGTAATAGAGTGCCTGGACATTATGAAGCGTCAATTGAGCTTGGCAGCTCAACTCTGAAATCAGATCGAGAAAACGTGGAGCCTGAGCTATAACATGAAATATATAAAAATAGTGGGTCAGGTCAATACTAACTATATTGCTCAATATGATAGAAATACACCTATCTCCTAGAAACTTCCTTAGGATAGGATGTGGGCTCTTAAAGCACAACTCTTGTCACTACGGTATTGTTGGTCAATAACCAATCAATGCACAAACCAAAACTTACAATACATAACCATGAGCGTAAAAACCAGGAATACACATATAAGTTAGTTATAGATAGTTACGGTGAAAAAGTTCAAGCCTCCGCTTCCGAGCAGAACGATATCACAGAGGAAAGAACAAGGGGACACACAGCATGGCAACAGAAATGAGTAACCTACACACAAAGGCGTTCCCGTTATCCTATCAAAAGGCACAAACGATTAGAATTTGGTGTTGATACAAAATAAAAACTTTGCTTCAGAATCAATTTGAATTTTTCGTTACCGTTGCCTTGCTTGGCAGAGGAATGCGCTCGAAAAGTGCTCTAGTTGTTACTGCTTCTATCCTCTTTATTGTAATGATGATATTAATTGATGTATTTCATCATTACTGTTATCTATCATTGTTATTTAATTATTATAGGGAAATTCTTTTTTACTAGTCGTCTTTGCGCTACGGAGCGGCTTCTTTGAGTAAATATCCGAAATAAATAGAAAAAGACATTTGTTTTCATACACACAGAAATATATATTATAAAAATTAATAATCAAATTGGTAAATTGGTAGGCAGACACTGAAGTAAGTCAGCCGTTGGACCTCAGTAGCACCAACCCGTTTTGTAGAAAAAGTATTTAAAATATTCTTATAGCCAACCAACACCTTGAGTGTGAACCTAGTGTTTATGAAGTATTTTACCAGAGTTTTGAAGCAGGTATTTCTTTGATGGAAAACGTACATGATCTTTTTGAACTTTGGCAGTATTTTAAAATCACTTTTAATTAAAACAGTACAACTTTCTTAAAGTTATCTTTAGCTATATATGTAAATAGCTTCTGTATTATATATTATGCTAGATCGTTATTATTCCGAGCCCCTTAAAACCCTAAAGAAAGTTAAAATCTTTCGTTTGACTCTGTACTTCGTTTGACCCAGTCCGCTCTTCATGTACCGATTACTGCTTGATATTATTAAAATGTTAGCTCTAGAAGCTTAGAACTGATTTCCTGGATCAACGTTTCTAAATATTGAAGCGTGTCCTACTTTCTGAATACCGCGCTTTATGTTTGAAGAGGCCGAGCCTGATATTCGAAGATTATTTCAACTTGTAAACACCCTCCAAACGCTTTTCTGTATTTCGGTGGAAGCCTTACTTTAAGGATATGATCTCCATATCCGGAGTTGTTTGAATGAGACGCATTCACAACGCAATTAACTCTGCTGGTTTTCTTCTTTAGCGATAATGTATTATGCTCGACACACAAACAATTTTGAGCCTATATGATGTCATACTTATAAATTAATAAAGTAAATTCAGTGCAATCGATAAGATGACAATAGAAAGCATTGGTTTTCAGTGAATTTCTAAAACGAGGTCGCCCATTTTACTGAATGGAAGGAACTATGAGAAGATAATAGGATTCTTGTAGAATGTTGAAGGATGCTCAGAAGCTTGCATTTGGACTGAGATGATATAGTTAAAATTGACAAATACGCTGAGCACAAGCCTAAAGTAGTGACTGATTGATTGAATAAAAAGGAGATTAACGTTTTTAATGGCCCACAAATCCACAATGCTTTAATCCAATCGGAAATTTCTGAAGCTAAAAATCCGCGTTCATGGAACACCCAAAAATATCAACGAGCTGGTAACGATCTCGACAGAAGAATGTACTCATATTCCCAATGATATTTGCATGAGTGTAATTAAAACGAACAAGCTTATCCGTTGTTCAATTGATGCTCGAATTTCTCCCGATGTCTACATCTGAGCGTGTAGTGGACAAATTTCTTCCTATTTAATCCTTTAGACCCGGACGGAGAGACCAAACAATCAAGCTACTATAGCAATCAACAAAACTGTACATGATTTTGCGACTGTACCTAGCCTTCAAAAATAGCGGTATGAAATTTCTATTGAACCTTTATTTCTTGTTCATGTTTGTGGTTCGGATTTTGCTGTTAAGGAAGCACCAAATACCTGCAGGCTATATCGTTTAACAATTCACTAAAACTTGTGATCCCTGCTAAGACATAGTTCGAGTCTGTAATGTTTCCCTCCTGCCAGCAAAATCCCAATTTTTGAAGGTTTGAAAGTGAAGCAGTGCCAAGAAATAGAATTCACCTTATGAATTTACCGGAAACGCGCAGCAACGCTTTGTGGAAAGCAGCACTGACCGCATCAGGATCAAATTTTAGCGGCAATAAGAAGTGAAGATGCTTGACTTCTGCTCAGCGAGAGGTTTCAACTACTAGGAAAGAATTCAGTTGAAACAAAGTACGTGAAATGAATATGAACGGAAACTCAAGCGATTGAAAAACACGAAGCAAAAACAAGACCTCTGAAGATTATATACATTCATACCGTATCAAACTTGGCAAAGCAAGAAGCACCGTCGATTTTGAGGACTCCTTACTTTTGGCATCACTTGCAAAAATAACATTACCCTGCAGATAATTTTTTTCCTATCTGATATTCAGATCGGGACGGAAGGCACAACTAACCCACAAACTGTGTATTATTAAATGGTGCGTAGTGGATTATTCTGCTTGTTGTTTGATCCAATTTTGCATCTACATATTATTTGTCTGTCTGCACGTTACGCTTTCAGTATTAGATCAAGAAACCTGCAGCTTTTAAGTTCTGACTTTGACTTGAGCTTCAATCATACGTTTGGGTTCTCGCTTCGATTAAAAAGAATACTCGATATTGCAGTGAAGACTTAATTACTTTTGAAAGATGTCCTTGTCACCGACTTTCTCTGTCTATCCACTTCATGTGATATTCACTTTGCCTGCAAGCACGTGACGTTCCTAATATGACAAAATGAGTAGCCAGGATACACAACGTGGCACACGGGAGCAGCTACAGGCTGATCTGCCAAAGAGCGTATTATGGAAAATGAAATAAGCGCTTCATCCGAAGAAAGAAAACAACGCCGCTAAGAAAAGGAATAACAGTTACAACAATAGCTTTTTTTAAAAAAATGCCTGATTCTGATTTGCTTCGTAGTGTAGCTATCATATCAAGTAGGATAGAAGAAGAATTGGTTACCTTGGCATTGCCTTAGGTTTTCCAATGGTATTTACAGATCATCATGTATAGAGATAAAATGAACGGAAAAACATAAGATTGTGATAGGCATTATGATCTGTAGTTACGAGAAACAGATCAGGGAAGGCGTGCATTTTTGAAGAATACGGTAATGCGAAAGCTAGAACCTAGGAAAAATATGGAGAGTACATATGACCTATGCGCTGGTCATATTTGTTGACTTCATTGAGGAGCTCTTGCGTACCGTCATAATAGTGTTGCTTTGCTTCAACCTTATGACTTTACCAAGATACAAAAGTGAACCCTTAGCTTGCGAAATGTCTGCTAGATCAGCAGATGGAACGAGAGTGTGATGATGCTTGTACTTATGATGCCTGCAAAGTTTTTTTAGATGAGGCCCAAGTCGCGTTAGGCACGCAACCCGTCTTGTGCAGAGGTGATACTGCACTCCGTCAACAGCGGGAGAGCTGGCCGTGAGTTATCACCAGAGCGCATGTAACCGCTTACATCTTTTTTCTCTAGCACTTGTGATAGTAAAACATTTTTTACCTACAATTCTGTGTACTAATGGTGTTGAGAAGGAAATACGTAACTAAACAGTTGGCACGATAGAAAATTTAATTTCATCTTTAACATCCATAATTTGGGAGACTGAAAACGTTACATAAGGAATATACTGAAACACCTGTGATATTTTGTAGTACATCTGCCGCTTGAACCATGCCTACCGAGAAAATTATTTGTTGCCTTTAGTTTTCACGGTTTCATAATTATGAACCGTGCTCCTTTCTGTAAAGAAGTTGGAACCTTCATAGTTGTTTTGTAATACATTAGTTTAGATGAAGTACGTCAATTAAACGATTAAGATGAGGGCTAAGTAAGAGAGATGAGTGAGGTTAGAGGAGCTGCGTCTGATTAGGTAAATTGCGTTGAGTTAGACGAGGTGCTTTGGGTTAGGCGAGGTACTTTGGGTTAGACGAGGTGCTTTGGGTTAGACGAGGTGCTTTGGGTTAGACGAGGTGCTTTGGGTTAGACGAGGTGCTTTGGGTTAGATGAGGTGCTTTGGATTGAATGAGGTGCTTTGGGTTAGATGAGGTGCTTTGGGTTAGACGAGGTGCTTTGGGTTAGACGAGGTGCTTTGGGTTAGACGAGGTGCTGTGGGTTAGATGAGATGCTTTGAGTTAAACGAGGTGCTTTGGGTTAGACGAGGTGAACTGAGTTGAGGTCTTGAATTGAATTTCTCCATGTAGCTGGCAAAAAAAAAAAAAAAAGAGTCCTCCCGGAAAGCTACAGCGTACCTCAGTACAGAACCTCGCCCGACAATAGTCCGACTTGTATTCTGCGCCAAATAGACACAGCTCGCGGAATTCTGTAAGGTACCAACGTGCCGTACTGACCATACGTAAATTTATACTGTCACCAATGTAACTCCCGCTTTGCGTGCAGAGATATGGCCCGGGCAATTGTGCCCACTATAAGTGAAGAAGTTGGAGAAACAGCGAAGAAATAGGAGAAACACTCTACGTTCTGTCTCAGAGGTATTAATCCTCAGACAGCTCAACAAATGCATACATTTCTCCTTGGTAATATAAACTACCTATTCCCCTACGCACCTTGCAGGGGGGTACTCTGTATTGCAGGCGGCACAACAGGTGTCATTGATATTCATGGGAACGAGAGGCGTCAAGGTCTTCTTGATCGTGTTTCTCGGTTGCACTCAAACTGTTCACTTCCTACAGAACTTGCGGCTGCTTGAGGCTGTTGCACCTAATATTTGTGTACTGCCAATGTGTTGCCAAGGATTACAGCCTCTGACCCTTTTCAGGATCATATGAGTAAATGCGGATATGACTTTGTTATCTATTGAATTTTTTGGTTTAATTTGTTCATGATAAATTCTTCAAATATTTTATTCTAAGTTTATTCTGTTATTTTTGATCAGTAAATTCAATGCATCACGTTGTAGTATAAATATGGCTACAGAACAAGGTCCTCATCAAAATCAGTGCTTGATATTCGTGCACCATCGGTTTTTGTAATATCAATTTTCACAACTACCGATTGCCAGATACGAATGATTAATTTGGATCTTAATTCTCTTTTAGGACGATGTTGTAAAGTAAGCCCTGATTTTTTCTTAAGAAGGCTTCCTCTATGTAGTGTGGGCCACATTTCCAAATAATTCGACAAGCTCAAGTTTCCATCATCAATGAATTGGGAGCGACCTGTACCGAGAGTTCCAATAGGCCTGCAGCGCCTCCTTTGTCGCGCTGGCCAACATTTGAAGCAAAACTCTATTTTTGTTGCCCCTGACTCTCTCCGACTGGTTCGTTTGCATAACGAGATGCAAGGGAAGAAGAAACTCTGTTTCCTCCGACAATATCGGAACAAGATTGCCTACGCGCAAAATTGTTCTTCTCAGCAAACCTGGTGTCCGTAAAATACGGGGGAGACAATGCGTTTTGATTCACAGTGTTTGTTCTTGCCCATGTTGTGCTACATTTCCAGTGCTTTACAAAAGGCCTTATTGCGGTGTGAACTACAACCTACATGCTACATGAGCTCAACTGCGGAACCAATAAATTGGTTCATCTCTGCATGCTCCTACTTTTTAGTTACCAGTTGGCCAATTGCGCTTTCTGATTGTAAGATATTCAACTTGTGTGCTAGGTGAGTTCTAATTGAGTTTGTCACTGTACTTGGTTGTGAGAGTTAACTTCAAAGCAGGTTAATGTTTCAGGCTACAGTGCTGGATGGTGAAGGAACGTCGTAAGATCTTCTTGGTTATTTACATCTTATTATACAAGACCTAGAAGATATGATCCAATATTAAGTAGTAAGCATGCTACTTGATATATGTAGACAACTAAGTACAAGGTCTACGTCTGAATAAGTGCTACAAGCAGAATGCAGTATATACGGTATATATCTATATAGATCATGTTCGTACAGTAAGGCTAAGTACCGAATAAGCTGACGCTTGATAGCAGCTTGATAGTAGCTTGATAAATATCTATGATTGCCTGCCTTATTTAGAACACCGGTTGCTTCCTCCAGAATCGAGTCGGAAGTCCGCTGGTAAATTACTGTACATTTATGAGACTAACAAATTCCTCCGAAACTCTGGTTGCAGGTTTTTAACTGACAGCTTTTACTGAAAGAGGTTCCTGCTGGAAGGTCCCTAATAATTTTGTCTGTCACTCAAATAGCAATGCTGGGGAAAGGCACATATTGTACGGTGTCATAAACGACCTTTTAAGTTCTTTATCTAAGAGCTTCTGACCTGAAAGACGGTGGCTACTTCCGCCAGACATGAACTCACATGATACAAAGAATACGTCGATACATTTCATGTTAAGGCCAACACATTGGAATTTTGAATGTGCGAAACCCATATATAATACTAATACAAGATAAAAAATTGAAGTTAATATGTGATAGATTGACGTGGTGAAGTTGACGGCACTAGGCTTGGTTTCTCCGCAGCTACAGACAGAAAAATTAATTTTGCCACGGTGATTGTGTTCCAGGCGTTAGCATGCAGCAGCCTGATGGAGTCAGTGACGGCCGAGAATTAAATTTTTCGGTGTAGGATTGGGAGTTCGAAAATTCAAGAGTAATCAAGTTAGGAGTAACACCAAACTCGATCTGGCATGTTAAAGCCATTCCACTTGTGTTTTTGGCCCTTGCCTTTTACTCTCGCGGCTTTTCGCTTGCTTTGAATAATAATAACTTGTCTGAAGTCCCGGACAAGTGAAGCCCAGTGAGCTTAGCGTTACTCGAATTTGGCGATGCAATCGATTATACCTTTGTTCTTCTGACAACTACTGTGCTTGTGAAACTAGCTATCTAAGCATGCAATTGCTGATCCGAATATCGAGCTATACAATAATAACGAGTTACTATTAGGGAAATAACTTGTGGCTACTATAGTGAGACATCAGTTCATATCGCAACTGCAATCGTACGGAGAAGAAATTTCATTGACGTTAATTTTTCCGTCAGAGTGCTGTTTTTCAGATGTTTAAGTTTGGCACCAGGGTTCAAATGAATTTCCGTAGACACCAGTCAGTTGCATTGATTTCCTATTGAGAGTTTTTATACAAATACTACTGAACGTTTCCAAAGTTGCTGCGGTTCTATTATTAAATGCTGTGTGGAAAAGGAGAACAACAAATTTTCTTTACAAACACCGCAAAGTTTGTTATTATTGTTATTATGGTTATTGTTATTATCATTATTATTATTGTTATGATTATTATTATTGTTATTTCTAAATTTTATCTATAACCGCAAGTAGCTACACAAACGTGAACTATAGACCCAGCATCCTCTACTCCGTGGAGGACGTTTCAAACTAGCCAAAGTTTCGTATGGGTCTCAAAGTGTTCTTGCAATTAATAGGTTTCACTTAAATAATAATTACTGATAATTATCAGTTATCACCTAAGTTACAGCTAACAATGTATTGATCAGTTTTTCTTCAATGGGACAGTGGCAGTTTTCTTCCAACAGTTTTCGTCAAGTAGTTGCAATCAGAAAACAATTTTTCTTTTCCCCACAAATTCAGTCGACGAATCTGATGAACGAAAAGTGATGAAGAACAAAGGTGTCTTATCATGTTACAAGTTTCGTTCGGACATTTGAGAAAAAATTACTTCTCACTATACGCATATAGAAACACCCACATGAAAATTACTCGTAAACTCTGATTTTTTTTCTAGGAAGTCGCGTACCCGTGGGAACCACGCAGTTTTCTAAGCATTTGAGACATCTTTCTTTCATATCAAGTTTGCTTCCCTTTTTTTCTTACTTTTACCGTTGATCTTCATTGTGGACATTCTCTGTTTGCAAAATGGGCTCTTCCCTGGCTTGGTTCTCCCTGTTTTTGGGCATGACTGACTGTCCTTTACACTTCCTCGCTTGAAACACGGCTTCGTGCCTGTCAGAGTCACGCAGAGGATGCGAAATCGTGTAATCTTCAAATCTAATTTCAATATACATTTTTCTATCTATATGAGGAGTTTTCTGTGTCAGCTATTTACCATAAAAGTATTATCATATATCAGCCCTCCGTATAAATGAAAGTGGAACATTGAAAATACAATTATGTATATATGTTACTATATTAATCAATAGATATATGAGGTGCCATCAACTAGTCAGCAAAACTGAAGTCGAGCTAAGCCAATCCCATTTGACTTAACTTGTCCAGAACTGTCGATAGGAACTTTGGCTTCGACGCTTTGAAGCGTGTTGCAGGTGTTAGAAGCGACCCGCTTTTGTTGACCCGACTGAAATCTCAATAATAAGAAGTAATATTGAGTTTTTAGAACCCTCACAGGTGATCAATTTTGAGTCAACAAATGAAACTTGAATAAACAGGACAAAGTGGGGACACCTGTCCGCAGTTTCGGACAAGTTAAGTAAAGTAGGTTTGGCTTAGATCGACTTTCAGGTCCGAGTCGAACACGACCGAAACAAGCTTGACTGGTCCGGCACTTTGGGCAGCTGCTCTGGATTGGATCCGTTGAATCTCTATTGTCTCAGCCATTGATCTTAATCGATTGCCCTGGAGACTCGTTAAAATTGAATCTTTCACAGCAGAATGGACCTTTCCGCTGTCCCATATGTAACCGAAATGTTTTTAACACCTGCAACACGTTGAAAAGCGGGTCTGAAGCTTCGAATAAGTCAAGCTTTGTGAGCTTAGCTTAACTCGACTTTGAGCTCGTTCGATTGGGTCGTCAGAGTCGGTCTAAGCTGCTTTGGCTTCGTCAGTTTGTTAGAAGCGACCTGTTGACACGGAGCCGCTTGTGAGCTCCATTTTATGGAACAATATTGAGTCCTTGAAGTCTCACAGGCAACAGAGAAAGCGTCAGCATCTGAAACTCAAATCAAAGTGTCGAAGCCATCCAGGGAACGTGTCAGAAGTTTAGGAGAAGTCAAGCCTTGGGGACCTAATTTTACCAGTCATTCGAACGCTCCCAAGACAGGCCAATCGGTGATACCTATAAACTAACATGTTGCCTACCCGTCTGAAAAAAAGAAAAAATTGCCCCTGTTACTTATGCTCTACATTGACGAAGCCCCGTCTACACTACCTCACGTGACTGTAAAATTTTTCAAGGCGATTTACCAGGACGAAGCAAAACACCACGCAGCTGCGTCCACACTACTGCGCCATGTACGCAGCGCTTGATCGGTACTAATGAGCGTAACGGGAGGACTCACTTGAAATTAGCGCCAAAAAGTGACTTCATAAATAACGTCACTTCGACAAACGGTACGATTAAGCAGCCACGGGAATTTAATTAATTTCACCAGAAAAATCGTCGTAAATTGAGAATTTTATCCCTTAAGTTCACATATAAATGAAGAGAAAATATACTAGTTAAAGAATTAACGATTAGTAATAGAAAATTACAGCGGAGGCTGGTGGAAACTTCCACAGCATCAGAGGCAAGATCAGGGCCGGTATGGCGCACTGATTTACCTTCCTCTGTCAAGCAATTAACGACCAAAGCTTCCCAGGTTATTTTATGCTGACTTTTTCTCACTTCCACTCCATCTATATATTTAAGCTCCGTATATCAGCGGCAATCGATCATGCTTGGGGGCATTCATGACCATCTCTTTGGCGGAGATTCTTCTCCCCCTCTGCTTTTTTTCTTATTTTCTTTTTCATTTTCTCTTTCTCTTCGTTCTGTTTCGTCTTCCGTTTTTTCTCCTCTCGTTTCCCCAGTCCTCTATATCCTACTAACATAATGGCAATAGCTCACAGAGGCCGAGGTGTTAGTCCCGGTGTCTCTTTGGGAATGGGCCTCTTGGTTCGTCTACTGCCGCCTATCTAATCTTATCTAATCTAAGTGAAGCCTTATTTACACTTCATATTTAGTCCACAGTGCTCATCGCAAAACATACTTAAAAATATCACCTTATTTTTCCGATTTGATTCATGTAATCTCCCGCGCATGACTGGCCAACTACTTGAGCTGCACCCACGCACAAACTCGGTAAAATGGATGTCAAGTTATGACCGTTTGAGCAATAACTGTTCCTATGGTTTCTCTTGCGTCAAGAATATAACACTGCTTATATTTTTGGTTAGCAAAGCACAATCTACGAAGGCCTGAGGCCCGATCCACAAATACTTTGACTCGTCGATGTGATGTAAATTGGCTACATGCGGTCACGGCTAAGTTTTATTTCAGTCCCATTGAGTCTTTCCGTCGCACTCTTTGCTTCCTGGTACTGATGCTGTAGACTTCGTTGCCAACGGACCTCTAGCCAAATAAGTTCTAGTTTCTGAGACTACTTATTACCTTGTTTACGTACAGGATCGATGAAGTTATGAATACGAAATTACTGCGAGTGCAGAGAACATAAATTTGCCTTCTCTATGACAAAGCGCGTTGCCAACGAACTTGATGATTACCATATTAGCAATCATTGGGTAAATAGGCACTTTATTGTGCATGTGCAAGGTGAATTACTAGCTGAGAGAACACATTCAAATGGCTGTCCATTGAATCCGCTTTTAAGACCGGCCCAGTTCACATTCTTCTGTTCCCTCTACGCATGCAAAGTGTTTGAATACGTTTTGTTTAGATGCGATTGTGTGTCCACCAAAAACGTTGATAAACTGTTAGCCGTCACGACAATTGGTATAATTTACAAGTGTCCCTAGTGAAGTTTTAGATTTCTCTTCAAATTTGTGGTGAATTAGACCTTAGAAAGGATCTGCGAATTTGTAATGACGACCAGGAAGAAACAGTGCAGTGCATTAGGAGACTATAAATCTATATTTTTTTTACGTAAGTGGGACAAAATACTGTAGTGTGAGCGCGTTTCTACACTCAGTCTAAATCGTGCGAAAATATCCAGCAAGTTGGAAACGTGCGAAAATGTACTAAGTTGCTACTTACGGCGCAAAAATTTTCAGCAATTTTCGATAACGCAACAGGGTAGACACACTTCAGCAGTAGTGTGGACGGAGCTTTACTGTCACGATGCCGTCGATAAGCAATTTTCAACATGGGGTATACGCACCCATAGGCATTTGGGATATCAGTCTTAGGAGGCCCGAAGATACTGAATTAATAGAATTAGTACAAGTAATGTGACCATATCTACCTCCGCCAATGAGGTTATGTTTTTGCCGTGTTTGTCTGTGTCTTTGTCTACTATTCTGTTTGGTTGTGTGTCTGTCACCAAGATAACACAAAAAGTTATCGACAGATCTTTACGAAATTTACAGGGATTATTAGGCATGTTAGGAGTAACAGATGATTAAGTTGTAGTGGAGATCCGTTCAACCGTTTGTTTGTTTGCATCTTTTTTCTTGGTACCACAACTCGAAAAGTTATGGACTGATCGTCAAGAAAATTTCAGAAGCTGTTATTACGGTCAAAAGGGACAAATAATTAGATTTTGGTGCAGATACAAAGGAAATCATAGTTTTAGAACTTATTAGAACATTTCGTTACCGTTGCCCTACTTGGCGGAGGTATGTGCTCTCAGAGTGCTCTATTTTATTTTTCGATGATGCTTACTTCGGTGAGCTTTTTAATCATAATTTTCTGGTCATTTGGGTTAAAAGACAGATTTAAGAAACATCTTGGCTTCGTTGGTTACCCAAGAAATCAATTTGCTTTCCATCAATAATGGAGGAAATTGCGTCAACTGGTTGATGGCTTCAAAACTTTGCTAGAACGTAAAATGTTTTTTAAAAATATTACCGCAGAAGGTCTGAAATCAATTACTGTTTTCGCCTTCGTCAATTTGAGTTGCTTTAGAAGTGAGAGTTCTCTTCTGTGCTTTCGTGAGGATCCATTTCCATATACAGTATAGCACTTGTGAGATATCTGCTCTTTTTATATTTTTCAATTTTCAAAGGTCTACGAAATAGGTCATCTAAATTACCGCTTGATTTTCCAGAATTACAATATCATTATTTCATATTCCAGTCAGGACAATGCCAAGTTAGTGTATCTGTTAAGTAAAAAAGACATCGGCTATTAAGTTGTAAAGTAAATCAATTTGGAAAGTATGACGAGGATGGGATTGAGCTAGATTTTGTATAGTTGAACTTTTCCAAATCCAGTGCAAAATTTGTTTCAGCTTGATTCACAGCTCATTTTATTTTTCTTCTTCAAGCCTTTAGTACTACTTACTTCCTACTTAGATCTAATTTTTTTATTTATATTTTTAGGTTTGTTAGGTTTCATCTGAGGCGTAACGGTGCATTGTGAGCTATCATAAGATCCAAATATGTGGCTATTTGTGTGTTACTAGATTTTTGATTTGTTGCAAACGAAAGCTCTCTTCTCATAAATTCATTATAATTGCCGTTTTTTTATTATTAGGGCAATTGCATTGTCCAAATATTTCTTCATTATATATTGAACAATGAGATTGATTCATATTACATATACTGTTAAAAAGTGTCGCATTCCTGAGGAACACGCCCAATTTTGGAGGAAACATCTTTTGTTTTAAAAGAAAGAAATTGCTTGTTTCTTTGCGTATTTAACTTGTTCATATTTCGTTAAATTACTTCATTAATGTTGAGCTAAGTGGATCAAGTATTTTTTTCTTCAAGATTTACCATTTTCCTTAATTGCCTATCTCCAAAGCGACTGCAGCCCACGTTGGGCGGGCATCGCTCTCCCGGGACACGTCTCAGCTAACGTTCGTCCCAGAAATATTTCTGCGCCCTATATCAAGTCCGCCTTCTAATTTACTTGCTAACATAGTTTGACTTGGGCCGTATTCAGGCTATTGACCCGCCCTTGGCGGCCTTCACACGTGTCGAGCCTCGGCCTAAGGAATTTGCTAAATATTTCTTGGCAGCGAATTCTGTTAGTGAGTGTAAGCACCTTAAATTTTCTCGGTAGGCTTTTAGTCTGTCGCTTCCAATGGCGCCTCGACTTTGTGCTCCTGAGGCTCCAAACTTTTCTATTTGCCACGGCAGGCAGGCAGGCGGTCCAGCAACAGGTGCTTGCTGGACTGAGCTGCAGGGGGTGGCTCAGTATAGCTGTAAAATATGACAGAGAGTTTTCTAGCACTTGAGTCCAGTGCATTTATTACGCAAAAATTAATAATTTACGCATAAATTTAAAATAAGCCTGCTACATAAAAAATTATTCGCATATTCGAAGCATCAATATACTGGGCCTAAGGGTAAAATTTTAGTGAAAATGTCACCGCAAATAATGCCGAATTGCTTAAAATTCTAGCTTTCATGCCCATAACATGCACTAATTTTAGTCATGCATTATATTAAAGGATGGAATTGCCGTATCAGGCACCATTGCATAACTAACAATAAATGCGCTTAGCTAACTGCATAAAAATAGCCTTCGTTCACTCATTTCGGTTATATAAAAATCGTCCCCGTATCTGCTCCTCAGCAACATAATAATTATTAATCGTCTGTATTGATATCGAATACATAGCAGGGATCCCAAGACGTTCTCTTTCATAAGCATGGTTAGATAGTTATGTCGGGAGCCTACGCGCAAGTTTCGTTGGCGCTATTAGCACAGAACCAACTTAAGTGATCCGATTACGTTGCCACGAGCACAGCTTCAACTTCTGCATCATGAATCTTTTCGAAGTTTTTAATATGTCAACCATCACTGCATTATTTACAAAATCGTGGTATCAAGAGTAAGCGATAAAATTTTGACCGTCTTCCCAAATTCTGAGCGAGTTTAAATTCGTAAATACTTCTACCTTAGAATTTCAGCGTGTCATTAAAGAATTTGAAGTTATAACACTGTCATGCCATGAGTAGTCGAAAATTAACTGTGTTAGCTCTACGCTGACACCAGCGACGAAAGTTGTACGTGGGTGTTCCCCTCCCGACGCTAATTACTGACGATAAATCACTTTGCCTCAGGCTTATCTCTCTCAAAAAATGGATTAAATGCAACAATCGCTGCAAACCAAGATTTTCTTGATCCTGACATTGAATTTGTAGGAAAAACAGAGCCTTTCATTTCTTATTGCCTCTTTGTACAAGGTGGCCCATAAGTCAATTTACGTTTTAAAAATTAAATAACTTTTTTTTCTGTTCATATATTTCTATTTTTCTCTTCAGAATTAAAAAAATATAATCTTTGGAGATTTTTGGTATGGATAAGTTTACGACAGAACATTGAATTTTACTTTGAAAATAAACTGTCAATTGTTGCAACGCGCGATCGTATATGCGCCATTTCCAATTTCGACACCCCACTAGTAGGCCTGCAATAATGAATAAAGCGTTTTCAAGCGCATGGCTCTGTAAGTGAAAGGTCTAGAAGTGGACGAAGTCGTTCAGTACGTACAGGTGAAAATACTCAAGCTGCGAGCCGTAGCATTGAAGAGAGCTCAACCACATCCACTCGAAGGTGTTCTCAAGAACTTAGAAAGAGCTCGAGTTTGTGAAACCGAGAATGGAGGCTATTAATGAGACATTATCTTTCGTAACTAAGTCAGAGCTAACTTACAGACTCTAAACTTTGTAATAAAAACAGAATTAATTAAATAAAGTTATTTAAAAAAATTATTTCATTTCTAAAATGTAAAGTGACTTATGGGCCACCTTATTATATATAGCGTCTCTTAAGGAAAAAATCGATTTACAGATGTTCTTCTGCTGGCGATGAGCCACGAGATTCTTGGAGTTTGTTAGCGAATTTTGGCGATAGCTAATCGATGTATCTTCAGACAGCTTGATCTTAACCTTGTGAGTTTTATCTGGTCTAGTGTGAGTTTTCGTGCGAGAATTGGTTCCCTAAAGCAACCAGATCGTCTCTACTTTGGGGAGAGGATATTTTTTTCTCGAATGTAATGCTAGTTGACCACTATATGAACTACTATCACTTGTGATCATAAAGCTAAGTTATTATTATTATTGAATAAAAGCCTTAAAGATAGATAAAATAAAGCAATTCTGCAAATAAATATGTACACATGTACTTGTAAACGGCACCTGTAAACAATTCAGGACCTCTTCATCCCCGAGTGACGGCACTCACTTCGTGGACTCACTTTAGTCGACCGGAGCATTTTTGTTCAACTCACTTGCCAGCAGGATCCTGAGTCCTGTGATGCGATATTCTCTAACACCAAGGTCCGGTATATGACGCTATAGTTAGGCATATCAACCGCGTATCCTAAATAGTAAAAAGATTCTCCAACGCATTGCAGCCCAAAAGTTCGTATTTACCGACAAACTTACTTCAGTGTTTTCTGTGTTTCAAAAGTTTACCAGTGCGCTACTACTGGCCAGAAAATAAGGCGCAACGCATCTAAAAGAGGTGACAGAGGAAAAGAGAAATAGACAACAGAAAGAAACACTCATGCGGAGTGTGGAAGGACCTTGCCTTGACCCCCTCCACAGGGAGCAGGTAGAAGTCCAGTGTCGAGCACCACCATGTGCAGCCCGCATCACAGTGCAAAAGACGAAACCTAGATCTATGCCTAACTTTATCTGAAGCCAGATGCATCAATCCCGGCGGTAAGGTATTAAGGTTGACTGTCTGGATGAAGGCATAAATATTGCTACAGGGATACAGTCCGCCAGAATATTCCTCTGATAAGTAATATGAACTGAAGCATGAAAATAATGGCTAACTATCCAGGGATTTTGCAAATGCCATCATAAAATGTAAATAATTACTGCCTCCGTCTTATTTGCAGTCTGTATCCCTGTAATTATGCAGTGTGGCTGTTGTATTGTATGCAAGTGACATAGATTTGGTATACTGGGTAGGCCGAAAAAAATCCTAAATCTAACTTCTGACCTAGGTAGCTCCTGGAGGAAAGTATGCAAAACTCTATAGGTAGTAAATATAACGGTAGTATAACCTTCAATTTTACTCAATGGCACCGCGATCCGCAGCCATGATTGCCTCGAGACGGCGCCTGAAGGTTTTACAGGTCTTGGCAAAGTAATCTGTGATGAAGGCCGTCCACTACCGGTCAACAGATGCTTTCATATACAGGAAAATAGCCCCGAAAGTAAAAAAAAAAGCCCCACAAGAAAAAACCAAGGGGGAACATAGCCACCAAAAAAAACTGTTAAGAAAAATATCCCCGTCTCTCACCCAATGTTTATTTAATATTTCCACTTAGTTATTTTGAAGTAAGTTACATAAAATAAAGCGAATTAAACTGTACTAAGGTTACCTAACCTAACCTAGCCAAACCTAGCTTCTTCTGATTGAAACTAACCTAGCCTCACCGTACCACTCCTAACTAAGCTCAACCTATTCTGACCTAACCTTACTTAACTTACTCTAACCTAATTTATTCTAAGCTAACTCAACCTAATTTAGCCTAACCTCACCTAAGCAAACCTAGCCAAATTTAATTCACCTCACTTATTTTAGGAGCTCATGAAGCCCAAGTTCACCCTTAGAAATGCAAAGTAAAACTTAACTTAGTGGAATATAAATTAGTTTACTTGGATATACTGTACTTCAAAATAACTGAGTTGAACTCTTAAATATAACTTCACGAGACAGGCGGGGCTTTTTTCCTACCGGGGCTTGCTTTCTTCCTCTCTTGTTCTTTTCTTTTTGCAGAATTTTTCCTCTGGGGTATTCTTCCTACAGGAGATTTTTTTCTTCCGGGACATATTTCCGGAAACCTTCGGAGCGGTAATGTTCGAGTGGGAGTCGGCTGGCCTTGGCCTCAGCCTGCCGCCAGAAGGCGTAGTGAAGTGGATTCACATCCGGCTAGTATGGCGGCCATATGTCCTCTGGACGGAAAGAAAAAATTTTCTCGTGCAGAAAGCCTTGCGCACACCTGGTTATGTGTGCTGGGACATGCTCCTGTTGAAGCACAACAGCGACAGATTGCATGCCAAACGTGTTACTGATCCAGGGTCAATCATGTTGGCTAACATGTCCTCGTAGTCTCTGGCTGTTAGCAGGTACCCGGCCGGAAGCCAGATCAAAGGCGTCAGGGCGCCATTAGACGCTATGAAACCGAGCGACATGAGAAATGCTGTATATTTCGTCGTTGACAAAGTACGGACACTCTCATCCACCTTACCGTGAGATAAGTAGGGGTCTCTCGGTGTGCTTCTCACCGGGTCGACTATCCTAGTCTTCTCATACTGTAAGATGGTCATCCGACCAGTTGGATCAGAACTTGGGCCATTCGTGAGCCTCTGGCAACGTTCAAGATGCTAGGCGCGGATGGCTGGCTTGAGCATTGGCCTCCCAAACCTGACGAGGGACTTACTTTGCGACTGCTCGGCGCACCATGGCCGCACCAAAGCTGAGCTTCCTGGCGTATTGGCACGTGGTTGTCAAGGGATTGCTTTCAATGGCATCTCGCAAGGTTTTCTGAGTCGCAACACTCGTTCGAACACTGCCAGCGCTTCTTTTCAGCGCCACGCTGTCGTTCGTGAGCTTTTTGACTGCGTAGACAGTTGGACGGAACATCCCGGCTAGACTTGCGAAGCCACTCACTTTGTTTCCCTCACGAGGACGTGCACAACAACAATAATAAAACTTTATCTTCAAGGCCACATTACCAGGCTTTCAGATGATATGAAGCAAGGTATGCTAAGAGTTGGGAAACAAAAAAAAAATTCTTTTTCGAACTGCTTTTTTTTTCGGCTAAACCCAGTATCTTAGAGAAATTATAGTTTAGATATGCTTGCTATGCCCATCATTGTGAAGAGGCCCCTATTCTTCCTAAACTCAGGGTCTCAGCTATCAAAGTGTTGTTTTGGTCCTACTTCACATTTCAGCTCCTTTCATCTTGAGAGCCATCCATGGATACACTTAATTTTTTTCATCAGAATGACAATTAAGCTCCGCTGGCTCAGAAATCTACCACTGATTACTCTACAATATACGTCGATTTTTTGCGTAATTCCTGTCAATACCCCTACGAATCAGAATTCTCCAATGATGGCATTTCTCTAAGATACTCCATTCAACCTCCCAATATGACAGGTGATATTTCTTCGAATATCGCTCTCATTAATGGAACCGAATGTCTTTGTTTTCGTTCCGCAACCTCGGATAGCCTCGTCCATTCTTCGCTGCAGCTCCTGCCAGCGCTGTTATATACTGCCAGGATCTGCGGGGCTGAACGAGACCTTGGTCTGTTGAGCCCCTTGGAAGTCTTTCGGATGCAGTTGATGAGTCGTTAATATCGAGGATACGATCAGTGGTGCCGTGAGGAGGACAGTTGTGGTGCTGACCGCAGCACTTCGGACCCACACAGTTTGGATATACTCGTGAGGGCAACTTTTGTAGCAACTGCTTCTTCGCTTTTGCTTCGGACGCACTAAAATATCGGCTCTTCTGATTAGTGTAGGGAAATAAAATGTAGTTACGATAGAGAAGCAGATAGGTGATGATATTTCAATTTTACTGTGACGGTGAAGCAAATTTCCGGTGATATTTCACTTTCTCTGTGATAGCGAAGTAAATTGCTGTTGTAGTTCACGAGGTAAATGCTAGTGAAGCAAATTGCGGGTGATATTTCTAGAAATTATTTTTTTAATATGGTCAGCAGACGTAAATTAAATCCTCCATTGTGCTTCGCCAGGCTGAATCATAAGCTCAGACGATAAGAACTCTCCAACTTTCAAGATTCATATTTTCTACGGGGCCTCTGTTTCAAGTAAGTAGAATGTTTGGACAAAATTCCGGAGACTTCCTGAGGAAAAAGTGTTAGTAACGTGTCTGATAAAGGCTCAGGCATTATTGAAGCCTTATTCATTACTTGCAATACCCATGCCTACCGTAGCATCGGACGATGTATGAATGAGCCAAACACGGTGTGACTACTTGAGTATAATAGAATAAGAAGGATTTTCGGCTTGGAGCTGAGGAGATCCTGCTACGTTCATTGTGTGCCACTGCACTGGTATCCTTGTTCAGCATTTCACTTGGTCTTCCAGTTCTTTTATGCCCCAATAACTTCGGTTTTCTTCTAAATTCTGTGAAAGCTGTGCACACGAAAATATGGCTGAAACTCATATCTTCTCTAACTCGGTATTCAAAACTATTTTCGTTCTGGAAAGGTATAGCATGTGTTGTCGTTGAAGAGCAGAATTCGAGGATGTCTGGTTTTTATGGTAGTTCCCCCCCCCCAAAAAAAAAAATCTACGCATCGCTCTTTACCCCATGAGAGTGCGTGAGTGGCTGGCAGGAAAGCACAAGTCACATAGCCGGTGCAATAAAAACAGTTCATAACGTTAAACGCACTCATGAAAAGTAGAAAAAGTATTTCTTCTTGTAAAATTAATGTCTCAGAGACGGACCTGTATTTTGCAAATAACCCTAACACAAGTCAAAGCACAGTTCTGGGTAGCTACCAGATGAAAAAACACGGCCTGCTTAGAACCAGACACTCCAGCATTTCACAGAACCAACCTGACTGTGGCAGGTCTTTAGGCCCCCAGCTTAGCGCTCGTATGTCTCAGTCGAGAGGGAGCCAATGTCTCTCAAGGGGACCATCGTAGCGCCTGTGGCGTTGTTCGCTGCCTACCGAGATGCCAAGCAGCTCAAAGTCTTCGGACAGCGGCAATGTTCTCGAAAAAGGAAATTAGAGCTGGACGTTAGCAATGCACTGAGTGAATCGAAGGACGAAAACCTTGAACAAATTATATAAAATAATCCATGCCTGCTGTTGGTAAAGAAATCCAGCGGCTGCGTAAAGTATCTTAAAAATCTTCCACTGGGTCCACAACACTATTTTATCACAATTAAAAAACTATATAAGAAGGACCAATGTTCATTCGTCTGCTAATTAATTCGTTTACTGGAGTACCCAGCCGTCAAAAATGCCCGTAATAATTTTCTAATTTAAGCTATTTACTGGTCTTGCTTGCATTACAGGTTTTGTAGCAAAAATTATGCTTCTTACCTGCAGACTTGATCTTCTACTTAAGAAACGAATATTAAGTAACGAAAATAGTTCGGCCAGCAAGCTGTGCGCGGATGATTGTCTGGTGAATCTGTCCCACAGGAGAGGAGTGGCCGAACTCTGTACGTTGTACAAGGTATACAATAATGGGAGGCGTTGGTTGCATTCATCTGTCCCTGCCCTCAAAGTCTCTATGAGAATTAAAAGTAACTATGATGCATGATGCACAACTGCTTCCCTAGTGCTGCATCGGCTAAAGAGGCCTTTATGGCCTCTTTGTACACGTGCTGCGGTCGGCGCTCACTATTTCACGTTGGAGAATGTTAGGTGCCGTACTAGTCAGTTCCTTCTGTACTTCGTACCCTGGTCTGTTGGGTTTGGAACTCATTGCCGGCATCGGCTTTCGGTCGTGTTGGCATACAGGCGTTTAAGTCAGTTGTTAATGGCTTATTGTTCGATTTCCTTTAGCAGCGATTTGGGCTTCCCGGTGTTGCGAAGTGCTTCCCTTGGGTCATGCTACCTGTCCGTGGGGGGCCCGGGCGCGTGAAGTTTTATAATAATAATAGGAGAGAAGACCAACCAAAGAAGTAAGTAACCAACAACAGTGCATTATTATATATCGTGGACATAAACATCTCTATATTATACTAAAATTCTGCGAACTTTATTTACTTGTTTATTTATTTACTTACTTTTTTACACATTATTAATCGCTGTAAGATGGGAAAAATTAGATATCAATGTCGGGTCAAGGTGCAAGGAGGATCGATAGAAGGAGGGAGCACAGCCATATTTCAAGGTACTTGCCAGGGAAGTTCATTGTCTTCGATGGCTGCTGCCTTCTCACCAATCATCACAGGCCCCAAGTCATCTCTCCCCACCATTTAGAGGCTTTCAGCCGTTCCTGCAGCCAATCATCACGTCTGCCAGACTTCAGCCTTGCCGGAAAAATCAGCTTCATATCTCCGTAGCCGTTGCTACCTCCTTCTTATTAAAGCTCTTTATCAGGGCATTATTGGGGTGCACCTGAGTTCTTTCAGACGTCAGGAAGAGAACCAAATTTAAGGAGCGTCGTAACTTGGATACCGATTGCTGTCAAAGTCGAGAGCACTGAAGAATTGAAATTTTGAAGTTTTAGTCGCTTGGCCAGTATCAGCAACTAAGATGATTGCAGAATAGCGTCAGTCAACTGTTCGTAGAGCTAGACGGAATATCAACATTTGCTATAGGGTTGCAAGAAGTTCGAACGTTGAAGATTTAATGACACTATTTCAACGGGGAGGCATTGAGCTCGGCCGCACACGTGTATGCTAAATGTAAAAGAGATACGGGAAATACAACTGGACTACGCATCCTTGCTTACAGCCACAGCATTGAATTTTCATTTGAGAAGCAAAGAAGAAGCTCATGGTGACCCATGGGTCACTACTCGTCTAGTATACTTGTAGAACTCTGATAATCTTGCTAGTGTGCTTTCTTGTTTGGCCATCACCTTCCACACAATCCTGGCTATTATACATGGGGAATATACATAGCTGAGAGATTTCAGAATAATTACTCTTCAACTTGTCGTTTCAATTCATTATTAATATGAAAAAGCTCTATATACTGGATACGGCTTGGCAGTCTAAGTCCAAGAATCGAGCAGAAGAAAAGGCAATCCACTATAAAATGACACACAGTTGTTGGTCGCTTGCTTACTCCAATATTGGTCCGTCTCTCCGTCAAGCTCTATGGAAATATTATAGGAATAATTCAAGGGCGTAGCGATCCGATGAATGAGCATAAGGTAGCAAGAAATTTGAAGACCCTGGCTCTGGATCGCCGGCCTCTGGATTTCGGGCTCTCGATCCCGCGCTCTGAATCCCCGGCAGTTAGAGAAGCTCAGTCTCGCTCCTCAGTCTTGGAGTTTTCGTTTCTTCGGTGAATAATCCATTCCGCTTATGCTTTCATAAGCTGAATCATAACGTATCAGTTCAATCTTCACGCTGAGCAGACGCCTTTTTATATTGAATTTGCATCGCCGTCAAATTTCGACGCTTGAGGTTCATCAATCAGTTGGTATCCACGCTATGGTGAGCCCTGGTCATTACCAGTGAAATATTTTGACTGAACTATATTTTCTTAGTGCAGCTTAACGTTTGCCCAATTCCAAGCTGATATTCGCGCCTTATCTTGCAGGGGGGATATTTTGCTATCGCAAAACTCATGGTTGTACAGCTTGCGTTTCATTAATGGAAGATCAGGCCTGTAGGGATGAGACCTATAATACAGTAAAACCTACACTGAGAACTGGAGCAATAAAAAGCTCAATCACAAAATTTTTGCCGTCATTTTTGACGGCTGTGCCCTCTATTACTTAGGATAAGTTTACAGCAACCCAATGGGACACGGGCAGTGAAGTAAATGTATAAACATACAACACACGACAGTGTTTTTTATATTGTTTTGATTCTTAGCTTGATGGGCTAAAACGAATGTTATTTTTAATTCAATCTGCAAAAGTATATTGTTAGATACCACCATTGTAAATTTTAACACGCTGAAAATAAAACGATCTCCTCTACCTGACGAACGAAATGCGAAACATCTTGTGAGAAATTCAAAATAATTAGAATCTAGACAAAGAGATAGCTAGGGCAGTACTCCGTGTTGCTGAGGTAATTCACTAGGTAATTCATACGGAAAATTGTTCATATAAAAATATCGCTGAACGCATGGAAACGCAAAAATGCTCGAAATCTGATTAGATGAACGAACTAACAAATAGTAACATCTCCTCACCAGCATTCTACCGTATATAAGAAAAGGTTTTTTACTAATTATATTAGAAATACTCGTGTATCGACAATTCACGGCTTAAACTCTTTTCAGTATCAAAATCATCTTTTAATTCTCATTATCCATATAGTGCGTTGCGATCTAAAAACAAAAGAAACTAGAACGCCTCGTGGCGTAAGACCATCACCCGCGGTAGGGGTGAATTCAACGACGTCATTTTTTACGGCCAGCTAATCCTAGTTTTTCATATGGATGCTGCGTCCAACAAAGTTAGGGTAGAGCACTCCCCCTCTCCCTTCAGATCTCTTAATAATAACATAGGAAAAAAATAGAACGCCTCTTTGCGTAAGACGATCTGCCGCGATGGAGGCAAATTCACCCTGATAGATCACAGACTGACCGTGTAGCGGGCTTTGTGAGTGGCGCGGGGGTGGAGCAACACACGTAATACCACCCTCCTCTCATATGGCGGGGAATGCAAAAAAAAGTTATCAGGGAATTATACAATACCTTTGTTTTTGCGACACGAGCAAACTTTGTTTTTGCGGCCACTCTATTAACTGTTTCTGCAATTTTCTTCAAGATGCGTTCGTAATTTTTTAAGTTATGCTGCTAAAATATTGTGACAAACACAAGTCAAACACAGGAACGGACCAACCAGTCTACACCAAAATTTAATCATCTGTCTATTAACATTACTAACACCACACGTACATTTCATAAAGATCCATTCAGATCTTTTCGAGTTGTTGTGCTTACAAGCAAAAAATCAAACACAGCGGCAAACGAACAAACAGATCACAAAAATTTGGTCATTTACTCTTCGTAATAAAACAAACAACTCATGTAAATTTCGTGAAAATCCGTCCATATGTTTTCTTTAGTTATGGCACAAAAAAATTAGTCAGACAAACAAACAGATGAACGGATTTCCACCAAAAGTTAATCATCTGTTACTGTTAACATGCCTAATAATTCCTGTAATTTCGTAAAGATCCGTTCATAACTTTTTGAGTCATCTTGGTGACAGACAAACAGGAAAATATGACAAAAACATAACTTCATGGCGGACGGAAGTGATTAATGTAAATTAGGCTTTACTGCGGAAGCTCGCCCCCCGCCCCTGGACTCCGCTCACGGTCCCCCCAGTTGAGCACCCCCCAGGTTAAAGGCCCAGTCACATTGTCAAAACTTACGATTTACGCATGGACTGAACAGAAATTTTTAGTCGTGAGCGATTCATAGGCGCTGTGCGTAATTCATACGTTTTTCTGACACGGAGCATCAGTAGCTGCCAGGGCATGTTCGTAGCATCAGGTTTGTTCGCGATTCCAGATTTTAGCGTTGAAGGCCCAGCCACACAGCCAATCACGCATAAAGCACGTATAAAGTTGGCTTGTACGTGAGTTTTGGTGGAGAAATTGACAATTTTGGGAGGGTGTGCGTGGTCGAAGATCACCAACGAATTGCGCATGAACTACGTACAAATCAATGACAATCACTTGTGCAGGAGCACACAGGCCTTGACAATTAGTCCGGCAGTCTCAGGGTGGTGGTTCATGGTGCTCAGAAGAACTTGGAATCTGTTGGCCAAGCAGCCGAAAGTGTTCTCCACCACTCTTCTGCACCTTGACAGCCTGTAGTTGTAGATTTTGTACTCCCTGTCAAGGTTCATAGTGCTGTAGGGCTTCATCAAGTAGGTCCTCAGGCTGAAGGCATCATCTCCCACCAGGAAGTTGGGCACATTTTGAGTGTCATTAGGCAAAGGCACTGGCTGTGGCCACCCCATGATGCTGTTGTTCTCAGCGTTCTCTCAGCTCACTGTTGTAGATCTGAGCATATGATGCAGAGCCATTACCGGACACGTTCACCCACAGGAACTCGTAATTAGACGTCACCATGGCAAAACAGGATGATACTGAAGAAGCCTTTGTAATTTTAGCACTCAGATCTAGAATCAGAGGGAGATTTGCATGCCACATGTTTGCCATCAATAGCACCGATGACAAAGGGGAAAGGGAAATTCCACCTCTTGCACCAGTTATTTGCCAGTTGCAGCCAGCCTTCTCTAGTGGTTGGAGGTGACGTCTGCTCTTCAATGTACGCCTCTATGATGGCCTCGCAGATTTCTCCGACAAAATGCTGATGGTGTTGTGGGGGCCCTCCAAGCATAGCTACTGCATGTCATGGTAGCTCGATCCAGATGCCAGTTGACGAAAGTTAAGGGCAACCTACAAACCTTGACCAAGGGGAGCCATCCACCCCAGCTGGTTGTCTTGTTGGCAATCCTGAGGGTCAGCCTCCGGACAATCTCATCAAACTTGGCTGGATTCATACGCATGAAGTTCTGGAAAGATCTTGTGTCTTCATACTGGCGCTCCATCAACAGGCGATCATACAAGCCCTGCTCTGGTCTTCTAGTGATCCAGTATCCTACCCACACTTTTCTGATCTGTCTTCTTCTCCTCTTTCTTCATATCCTGACCAACATCAGATTCTGATGAAGTTACAGCAGCTGATCATTCTGTTTCTGGATCAAGAACACCGAGATATCTCTCTCCTGGGGGTTCACGCTCGATGTGTACCCCTTAGCAGCAAGAACAAGACTGGCAGAAATTGAAAGAAAAGGTTGCCTGATTACGGTAAAAGCATGCGTGAGTTGTTAGTGACACATAAGTGGTTCTTAAGTTTTTCAAGCGTTTTTGTAACTGAAACGTCATCAACGAGCGTGGTAGCGGTAAATTTCTTGCGAACAACCACCAACGGTCCACGCCTATGTCGCGCATTGTGTGCGTCAGAACTACCCTAATTACACATGACTGACGTTTAAACGGCGCACAATTGCGCATACTTGTGCGTGATCACGATTTTTGAGCAGCTCAAAACATGGAATCGCGCACAAATCCGATGCGAAGAGCATCCGCTGACAACTACTGATGATCTATGTCAAAAAAAAACTTAGGAATATCGCACAGCACCGATGAATCGCGCTGACAACCACTGCCTTAATCTGAACCCAATATGACCTTTTCAAAGTGATCCCTCGGCTTGTATAAAATCACATAAAAATCTCCCAGGTCTGAAAGGGAATACGCATATATTCGTGACGGGATTAAACAAGCCAACATATGGTGCAATTGAAGCCACGGTTACTTTTCATTTGGAACGTCTTCAGGCTTAATCAGAGCTAAAAGTGGACACATTGAATAGGAAGACAGCGATTTGTAAAGTACTTAGCTGAGGAATAAATTGTGGGGAAAATATTTTTTTCTGTCTTTAATGAAAAGCTGTAGATATTTCTTTTGCAAGATAATATAGTTACCACTCTGCATAGGGTCGTAAGTTTACCATATGGAGCCAATGGGCTTTATTAATCTTAGAAAGATAAGCACCCCCGAGAAGCCCCTTCGAATTTTTTCTGGTCATAGTAATGAGGTTGCATGAAATGCTGAACAGTATGACAAGGAGGCCTGTTTTGCTGATATATCTCGAGTATAATAATAGTTCCATACTGAAATGGGATCAATTTTTTACCACTTAACACAACTGAGCAAGCAAATTAACTCGAAAAAAAAGAGAACGAGCATGCTTTGTCAACGTCGTTGAGTAAAGTCTTTTAAAGTGGAAGAGTTAACGATACACATTTCAGTTTTCAAAGCCAAAAGAACAAGTTCTCTTTAGCAAGTAAGATTGGAAAAAACTGGCATTTTGATCCCCATAGCTAATTAACTGTAGCAGACGGTCATGAGGTAAAATATTCCACGCCCTCTGTTATTTATGCATTTGCACATATAGCGCTAATAATACTGGCAAAATTTTAAGCATGCAGGAATTTAATTTTCACGAGAGACTTCCCCATTTGCAAATGTACTCATTTCAAAGCAGATTCGAGCGCTTCACAGTCATAAAAGTTTTGAATATTCAAGAAAGAACAACTGTAAACATAAATAAGAGGTTTGTCTCCAGTCATTCGGAGCTTAGTGATCGCACCTGCGAAGTACGTGTGCGGAACAGAAGTGGCAGCGATGCAGTTGCAACGACCTTGCGTGCGGACCTTGCGTGTTGCACAGTTGTGCTCGGGGATCCCGGGAACGATCCCCAAGCCAGGTGAGCGATCTCTCGTGGCACTCGACGCGCTGATACAACAAATTTGTTTCGTGGGCATAGACATCTTGACAGTATTTACCTTAGGTCTACTACACCTTTGGGGCCAGCAGCACGACCCAGTGCGTGAGGGATTCTCAGTGGAGGGTGCAGTCCAAGTTGACTTTACCTGAACCGTTCGGGGCGCAAATTAAGCTGTTCAGCAAATTGCCTCGTCATATTCGAAATACCGCAAGACAGAAGAGGGGTAGTTTTAATATCTTACAGGTCTCATACTTACTGAAAGTGCTAGACAAACCAACTGTAAGCGGATGCATACGCTGTGGTGATGACTCGCAGCTAGGTCTCCCGTAGGTCACGGAATACAGAATCACCTCCGCAGAAGTGGGGAAGCTTAACATTACGCCACCTGGATTTCTTTCAAAAGGTATCAAAGATAAAATATTGTAGTAAGTCCCGAAACATCTTCTGTATTTAAACCATTTTGTCTCCATCAACTTCTGTTTTCGATTCTCTATTATGGCAAATGTTGAGGCACTATTCAGGGTTGCCAGTTTGGAGATAAAGTCGTGGATATCATTCGCTGCTGGCTCTCTCTTTGGTCGCTGGCTGCGACCCAACGTAAGAAACCCAGCAAGGCCAGCAACGTGACTTCACACACGTCACCTAAACTTCGTCCGAAGAGACACAAGATAGATCTGGAGTTTAGGAGCTCAGTTCGAGGCAATATTTCACACAAAGCGACAATCGGTATTTTCTAGAGACATTGTGTTTACCACTATAAGTGGGATTCAGGCATACACTGCCACCAAAAGTTAATTTAGTGGCACTAAAACGCTTAAAATTTAAAATTATGCCGTGCAGTGTGGATAAAAATCAACAAAAATAGATTTTTCAATTACTGGCAGCATTTTTAAACTCTTATTGCAACATCTGCCGAGCGTCAGTTGGCAACACTGACGATATTTGTCGGCGTCTAATGCAGCACTGAATGTTTTCTCGCCAGATGCTGGCAGACTTGAAGGAACGACTACCCTGCAGGTGAAAATGCTAGAGTCTGTTCCGTCTCGGATGTAGTGACCGCTCAAACAAGGTCACCCAATGAAACTTACCCTCGAAATTAGAGCTACAACGCTTAAATATTTCTATATACGATGCGACAAACTTTACTCAAGCATTAGACATTTTATTTCCTTTCTTTTAGAAGTTTCGAATGTTGTGTCAGAACTCATGAGAATCTTTTCAACTGAATTCTCGAGCAGTTTGCGAGCTGAAGGTCTTCACCTGGGGAGTCGCTAGATTCAGGGTCGTTAGTAGACTACAAGAAACTCGTCCTTACAAGAAACATGACCTTCGTTACCAGGTCTGCTGGCCAGCGGTGCTGTAACTGCATTTTTTTTTATTTAGCCAAGCGACGTGAGATGGACAGCACTGCCGTACAGGAAGCAAAGAGCGTAACGGGAGGCCTCATGAGCACTAGCAACGAAAAGTGACGTCGTCAATAACGTCAACGTCAACGAACAATACGGCTGAAAAGCCTAAGATTATTTCGATTAATTTCGGTAGAAGATCGTTGTCCACTGCCAATTTCAAGACTTGAGCACATCAATAAATGAAGACAACATATATTATTTGAACAATTAACATAATAATCAATAGAAAATTGTACTGGAGACTGGTGGAAACTTTCACAGCACCGGGGCCAAGATGTCGGCCGATATGGCGCATGATTAAACTTTTCTTTAAAAGAAGCCTTATTTACATTTCAAATTTAGTTCACAGTGCTCTTCACAAAATACATTTATGCATATCACGTACTTTTTCAACTTAATCTATTCAAATTCCTCCTCCTGACTGGCCAGCTACTTGAGAAGCACCCATATACAAAACCACGGTAAAATGGCTGTCGTCAAGTACTGAAAGTTAGAGCAATAACTGCTGTTATGGTTTCTTTCGCGTCTAGAATATAACACTGCTAATATTTTTTTGTTAGGATTAAGAACCCAACCTACGGAGGATTGAGGTCCGACCCTCTAATACTTCCAATCGCCAGTGTTACATTATTCGCCGACATGCAGCCGTGGCAAAGTTTTATTTTAGTCCCATTGAGTCCTCCCGTTACACTCTTTGCTTTCTGGTGACGTGTTGCTAATAACTATTATTTTTTACTTTAGCTGTGGTGCTCCCAGTACCATAAATGAAGCTTGTCGAATGGAGTCACTCATGCGTTTAGAAAAGATAAAATTACCTCACGCATTGAAGGATTGGGAAATTATCAAATTATCTCTGCAAGGAAATAAATACATTATTTTTGGTTAGGTATTTAACTACTTGAGAATTTTGAAGGATGGAGATCTTAGTCTGAGAGTCGTATTTATTTATGCTTTGATAAACACAATTTGCATATCCTCCGTTCCACCTAAGTGAGCATAACCTACGACCACCAGAGTAGAACTAAAGTATGTACTGTATTTCATACACAAAGTTTCTTCAGAGCCACATCACACATGGTTACATTTCTTTTATTTCTTCTTCGCTGCACCTGAAAACTAATCAGTTCAATACTACTGGCAGAATATTTGTCCGTTCTTCCCTCGTTGCAAATTCTTCCCCTAACACGCACCATTAGGCCGAGTAACTTCAACGTAAAGTTGCTAATGAGAAATCTTCTGTCATGCGCTCGCACGATAAAATAACAACTCTCGTACCAAGCGAGCACAGAATGGTCTAGTTTGCGGAAATACAGTAAATGATTTTAACTGAAAACATGTTACTTTTTAAAGACATGTGAACATATTGACCGTGGGTACTATAGACTACTTGTTATATTATTAGGCAGCTGTGTTTTTCTTATAATTATAATTTATTTTCGATCGATTTCAAATATTTTTCCTGAAATCAATGAGCACCCACCAGGATGTACTGTTTCAAAATGAATGCGAGATGATACAACTTTGAACAAAGAATACAGGCCATTTTTTTCAGGGGTGTTGCTTTCGTCTTAAAAAATTAGTATTAGCCACGTCCATTAAAATGCTACATGTGCAAAAGAAGTACACTGATGTCATGCGACAAAAATTTTTAAGGACAAACGTAACCAAATGTGATTTTACCTGAAGAAAGTAATGCATTTGAATTGAAATAATAGGTGAAACATGGTATCGTAATGTTCTTAGCGATCATGCTTGATCCTACACGTATAAAAAATCGCCCGTTACGTGTTTCACAACTATATTATTACCTCCGCCAAGGAGGTTATGTTTTCGTCGGGTTTGTCTGTCTGTCTCTCCTTCTGTCTGTTATTCTGTCTGTCTGTCACCAAGATAACTCAAAAATTTATGGACAGATTTTGACGAAACTTACATGGGTTGTCAGGTATGTTAGGAGGAACAGATGATTAACTTTTGGTGAAGATCTGTCGATCCGTTTGTTTGTTTGTCTGCCTATTTTTGGTTAGTGCCATAACTAAAAAAGTGATTGACAGATTTTCATGAAATTTACATGAGTTGTTGGGTTTATTACAGACAGTAAATGACAAAATTTTTGTGATGATCTGTTTGTTTGTTCGTTTGTTTGTCTCTGTGTTTGATTTTATGCTTGTTAGCGCCATACCTTAAAAATTATGAATGAATCTTAATGAAATTTTCAGGAATTGTTAGTGATGTTAAAATACATAATTGATTAAATTTTAGTGATGATCGGGAGGTCCATTTGTGTGTTGTGTTTAATGTTTGTTAAAATGTTTGTGAGCCCAATTACTCAAAAATTATGGATGGATGTTTATGAAATCTTCAGGAATTGTTATTCATGTCAAAATACATGATTGATTAAATTTTGGTGGTGATGGGATTTTCCGTTAGCGTGTTTGACTTATGTTTGTTGAAATGTTTTTTAGCTACGTAACTCAGAAAGTTATGAACGGATGTCCAAGAAAATGACGGACCCTATTAATTTTATTAATAGGCACAAAAAATCAAATTTTGGTGCTGATAGAAAGAAAATCATGGTTTCAGAGCCGATTTGAATTTTTCGTTCCGCTGCCTTACTTGGAGGAGGTATGCACTCTCAGAGTGCTCTAATTTGGTGTAACACAGTCAGTGGCATCATTGCTTCTTAGAGCGCGCATCTGTCGGTGAAAACTGCAGTTTATCTTGATGTATCGTGCTCTTCAGAACGCTGCAATCGGGTTTAAGTCCGGTGAAAACGCCGGTCGGTTTCATAAACGATGTCCGGAAAAGTCTATTTACTATACGTAGATGTTCTATAATTTTCATAGGTGTATGAGATTGCTCATTATCTTGTATAATATATGTGCGTTCTCTTCAAACGTACTTTCTCCTTCTGTAACTATAGCATTAAAATGTACTGCAATAGGCAACATAGGCATTAGGTATCATCATGTAAATTTCCAAAAATAACAACATGTCTCACATTTTTACTGGTAGTGTATTACCTGAACAAAATGAAAATAAATTGACTGTACAAGGTTGCATACTGTCAATATATGCTTGTAAATCGACACGATATTCAGTGTTTTAGAAAGTATCAAAATATCCCTATTTCAAGGGTCAAAGAAACAATCGTACAGCAGAAAAACACGTTTATTATTTATTGATTATTATTTATATATTAACTTCATCAACAACCAATCTCTTCTATCGTCTTTTATTAACAATTCGCATACTTTAGTAGCTATTTTGTTGCATTCTTCCTGGAAAATCGTCTCCATATGTTTGTTGCACTACTTGCCCGTGTTTCAATTTATAAATGCTGCCACAGGTTCTCATTAGGATTCGTATCCGGGGACTGACTCGGCTATAGTAAGTTGTCAAAGTTATTATTAGCAAGCCACTTCTTCATCGTACTAACAGTATGCTTAGAATCATTATTTTGCAGGAAAATCCAACCAGGAGGAAGGCCAAGGCTCTCAACAGGAGGTACTAAATTTTCTCCTAGGATTTGTTGATATTTTTTTACGTTATAATTAACAGTTTACCAACACTTCTTGCCGAAATGCCGCCCCAAACCATAATACTACCACCATCAAATTTTACAGTTGGTGTTGTGTTTTTTGGTATGTACGCTTCGTCGTCTTTCCTCCATACATGATTCCGAGAAATATGACCAAACAACTCAATTTTAGCTTCATCTGTCTAAAAACCTTTCCCCGTAAAAATTTGGCTTACTTTTATCCACTTGTTGCGAATTTTGACCCCATATTTTTGGGCCGTTTCGGAAGTAGTGGTATCATCTTTGGTCTGCGGGACTTGAGGCTGTTTCGGTGTAGTTCATTACTTATTGTTCGCCTAGTCACGTGAACTCCTAATAAACACAAATCACGCAGACCTTTGCCGATGGCCATTGGATTGTTATTTCCCTGTCGTCCTAACAATCTCCGTAATCTTGGAGAGATCTTTCTAGGAGCACCTAGCCTGCATCGGTTCTCAACAGTATTACATCATGTTAAGGGGAGTGGCGCCCCCAGGGGGTTTGCGTAGGTTACCTTAGCCATTTAGCTGGGCCTTCGGGACGTCTGTCTTTCGTGCCCACTTGCTTCCTTCCCGATTTCATACTCCTACATGCTCACGCTTTATTCCATTCTTCCTCTTCTTTCCCGACTTGCTGTTTCCATGCGCGTTGATCCTGCGTTGGAGCACCTTCGTATATGAGTTCTCCGTTTCTATCGGCATATTACATGTCCCTTGCTCTTTCCTCTGTGATATCGTTCTGCTCGGAAACGGAGGCCTAAACTTTCTGACTATAACTAACTAACAGTATCTCATCTTTTCAATTTTGATATGAATGAACTAATAATTGTAGTAAATGGTATGCTCAGGTCACTAGAGAACTTTCTGTGATTTTCACCATCCTGTGACTTCCTAACATTACAGTTCTTTTTGTGTGTTAATCAATTCATTTCGTCTAGCTGTACTTAGAACCGCTCTATGAGTGCAATGATCGCAAAATGTCCCGGTTTTCACCTGAATGTTGACTAGAGTTACTGAGAACATTATAGAATAATCTAGAATGTACTGCCATGAAGTTTAACAAAATATACATCTTTCTGATGTGAAATTAATACTGTAAGAACACCCCTAAATATGAATGCATTTATTTTTATACGTAAAAGAATTTTTTCGTTAATCCACAGATTCTAATTTTACCGCTAAAACACTTGTGTCACAATTTCGTTTGTGTTTTTCATTTGAAACAAATGTGATTAGCACGTATATCTTTTGGTGTACGAACTGTAGTTCCCCCAGTGCGTGACTCTGCCTCCTCCTGGTTAGCGTTTCGACATCCCGGTCTCCACATAACGACTTTTGTTGGCACTAGAAGCCTAGAGCCAACTCAGTTAATCCAACTGCTTTTGTTGGCACTAGCATCCTAGAGCCAACTCAATTAATCCAACTGCTTAATCGTGACTATGCCTTCAGCATGAAATTCACAAACGTTGCGCTCTAATTCTTAATGTATCAAGCTTGTGGAAGTAAACTGGTCATAGTTAGGGGCAAGAGTTGAAAGTTTACATTTTGCACATGCTGTGATGTAAAACGGCGAGAGTGGTGGATATTTTTAACAGATTTTTTTTTAGTCAAATTTTGTGGAATTTTAAACGGTACCGCAGCAGCGTAGAGGGATTATTTAAGCTGACTCTAGGCTGCTCACACCAACGAAACTCGTTAAGTGGGAATTTGGCTTAATGAAGAGACCACCAATTATGATCTCACAGATCGATGATCTCGTCCCAGAATCATTGCAATTTCGGTACCTTGTTTCTTTTCCCAAGCTCTGAGGCAATGGTGGTCTCAGTAAAAACACTTTCTACGTGGCACTTGCCTTTAATTTAGGACGGTAAACTTGTTGTTATTTCACGAAAGTGACCTTCCTTTGTTTACATTTGAGAGGTCCAATTTAGTTTACTACCTACAGTATGAGCAGGCAGATGTTGTCAACACTCAGCGGGTGAATATCGTAGTTGAAGCGAATAACTCCTGTATTTCTAAGGCACAAATTTTCGTAATATTTTGACACGTACTGGAGTAAAAACGAAAACCTCGTGTTTTGTTTGTCACAACCATAGTCTTTTTAGATTAAACAATTACACCTTTTCGCAGTTGTGATTGAACTATCTTCACTTTGGTTTCAATACTTGCAAAACCTTTCAACAGTCGTTCACTGCAGAATAACAATTTGAATTTCGGTTCTAACAGTCCCTCAAAACTTTTGAACAAACTGTTCGATATCAACAATCTGCAATTGCTTTCAACAATCTCAACAAACATCAAATAGAAATAAGAGCTGCTTTCAACAGTCTGTAAAACGAATAAACACTCTGCAAAATAATTAAATCAAACTGTGATATGAAGATATCCCTCTAGCTCAACATCTGGCATCATTTCATCTCTGAATGCTACCAGCTGCATCTTAACCCTTTGCCTCCTGAAATTCAGATAACATTTTTGTCACTTTTTTTTTTTTGTTAAATTTATGAAAAATAGGTAAGTTAAACACATATTTGAGAAAAATTTTAGTTTTACTTGCAAAAAACAGTATTTTTTTTTTTTGCATCGACTACTAAAGATGCCGTCAGTGTCTTGGGTAATTTACATGATGCATAGCTTTCGTATAGGGAAAAATAGAGAGTGGCATCTGATGATGCCGTCAGGAGCCAAAGGGTTCAATTAGGAGCTGTCATGTGGAGCGGAACTTAGCTCAACTACCATAATCCGTTTATTTACGGTTTTTATATTCTCTGAATTGGCTTATATATACTCGTTCAATTACATTTAGGTACGTAGTACGCTAACTTGCATATTATAAATACATATTTGTGCATATTTTAAATGTTTTGCCGATTGTTGATTAAATATTTCTGATTAGTTAATGTTTCATTACATTGTTGAAAGCAATTGCAGATATGCACATAGTTGAATGATTCTACTGTCTTGGTTGAGTTCATTTGAAGTTCGTTGAAAGCAAATGTATGATTGGTGATGCTATGCTCAACTGTTGCAACCAAAGTGAAGATAGTTCAATCGCAATTGCAAAAAGGTGTACCAACGGGCCCTGTGGAAATTTCACGGTTCAGTTAATATTCTCACTTACCTTAGTTTGACCTGAGACAGCGCTTCTAACTTAACCCGCCCCGTCTAAACTAATGTCCGCTACCTTATACCTCGTCTAACCTCTCTTGGTATTTTGATTTCACCTGTAAATCTCGCATATGTTCTGTCCTCAAAGAACTCGCACTTGCATCTTGATATAAAGACTTAGAATTAAGTACGTTTGTATTCATAGCCTTTTCTAAACTCTGTTTCCCACTGTTTAGAGATAATTCAGCTCTTTATAATCTAATACGTTTCAATTTTTTGCCCGCGTATCCAATTTTTTGCAGTAGCCTGTCCTTTTTTTGCTCTGTTTAATGCCATATAGCTATACAACCAAGTACAATAAACTCGACTAATTTCTTCATTTACAGCAGCGTAACCCTCTGTTCTCAAGGTCTAAAACATAATAAAGACCTAGGTGTAAAGACCTATGTGTAATCATCTGTTTGTTTATTAATCGGTTTATCCATGTTTTGTCACGCTTTAAAAAACCAGATAGGCGGAAATTAGCCCAGGTTGGAGGCTCTGGTCGTCCTCTCAAGTTCCATTAAAAACTGTTAGGTAGAAAATAGGCCGGGTTGCAGAAGATGGCAAACGTATCTTAATCAGGGACTGTTGAAATTCAAACAATGAAGACATCGCAGGCTTAGTCTGATTTGTACGAGTATTAGCTTCTCCATACATCGAANGAAAATAGGCCGGGTTGCAGAAGATGGCAAACGTATCTTAATCAGGGACTGTTGAAATTCAAACAATGAAGACATCGCAGGCTTAGTCTGATTTGTACGAGTATTAGCTTCTCCATACATCGAATCTACGGCAAAGTATCGGGCGACCTTATGTCTAAATGCACTGCTTGCATTGCCGAAGTTGAAATCGCAGCACTGAAGATATCTGAAGCTTCCATTGGCACTCTCATCAATCTTGATTCGTAGTATCCCGACAGATGATTTCGTTGCTTCAGCTATTCTCCCAGATTTAATTCAATGGTCGATGAAACAGCTTTAGCTGAGCAAAAACCATTGGACCTGTATAGGCTAGCCCAACGTATCCACAATACCGAATCTGAGCTATTACTTTGAGCGTTGCTGATCGGCATGCAATAAGCAGTGAATTTTCTCCATTTCAGAGAGAAAGGAAAAAAGTTCCGATACTGAGCGGCTGTGAAGCCGCAAACGCTCTTTTCATGGTGCTTAGGTTAGCAGTTGTAATTACGAATGTATGATCAATGAAGAAGGTCATCACAAATTTTTCGCTGTCCTTTTATGACAGCGCGGGCCCTCTGGTACCATTATATTTCCTTAGACATAGCAATTTCTTCAAATGCCGAGTTGTACAGGTAAAAATAAATACAGAAAGCATGCAATGAAATGTTTGCATCAGCTGCTGTTATCAATAGAATAATAAAAAATGGAGTCTTCGAGGAAACTCACAGCCCGCAGCATGGCTGTACACTTCACAACACTAGAAATTACAGGTTTTGTACTCTAGATTTGTCAAACGTCTTGCTGTAGACAGAACAGTCCTGTTCTTGAACTCTCTGCAATTTATCCAGAGCCACCTCCAGAAGGACGTTAATTTGTCTATTTTAGGTGCTGTATACATATGCGGTATATCTATAACATTTCAATTTTTTGCTGTTGTAACACTGAGTGTGAAGCTCCAGCGTACGTGTGCGAGACAAGACAAGGTATCTCTAAAGCAAATAAATCGTATAAGTTGATTGGAGTCCAAGGTTCCGTGCAAGGAGGTTTAGTAGAAGGAGGAAACGAAAAACCTATATAGGCGATGAGGCTAAAATTCCCGGCTCGACTGAAGATTCGCTGACTGGCTGGAGATAAACTACTGATCAAAAGTTCAAGTCCACTTGAAAATGGGAAAAAAATAACAACGTTTTAGTGATAAATAAATAAGTAAATTATCTCCTTCAACTATGGGTCAGTATTTACTAAAGGTAAAAGGTGAGAAAAACGAAAAATACCTGTTGTAACAATTTATTAAGAAATGTACTTTTTTGTCGAATATTGAGTTTTCAATTGATCAAAATTATAAGACCCGGGTAATAAATGTTTAGTTGTCGGGTAACTTACCTCGTTGCGGATCAGTTACAGGCTTGCACTGATAATGTGCAGGTGTCACTGTGCCCAAAGCAACCAAACCCTGTGAATTAGAACGTTTTCGAATTGTTGAACTGCATAAGTAAGGTTTGTCGTAGCGTGCCATCGCAGCTGAGCTTCACCGCAGAAAAATTGTGATTCGCAACTTCCTAAAGGACCCTGAGAGTTATGGAACCGCAAAATCTAGTGGTAGACCGACAAAAATTTCCCCTGCATTGAGCAGGAGAATTAAATGGGTTGTTTCTCAAGACAAGGACGGTCTTCCAGGCAAATCAAGGCACTCACAGTTGCTGATTCCAGTTCAGTAACCATTAGGCGACGCTTATGACAAAAGGGCATGAAGAACAAATATCGTCTGAAAGGTCCTCAATTTCATCATGAGCGTCTAGGAGTCCGTCTAACTCAATATATTAGTGATGAAATGGGTTTATAAAACTCTTGGTCCCCATCAACTGAAATATATATATATATTCCTGCCCCGCCAGGCGACTTATAGAAGCTTTCCATTCTCATTGTAACCCAAATTCTATCAACAGGCATGTTCACTTTTCCGAAGCTTACTGTCGCGTCCTCCAATAATACAAAAACTGAACTTCATTTTTATTCTTTCGATTT
>LQNS02277999.1:12776732-12788724 GCA_001587735.2 Parhyale hawaiensis
GAGATTTAATATTAAAGCTCCTTGGTTCCCCTGAAGACGGGCTATGCTTAATAGCTCGAAAGCTTGGGGTTAAATAAATCAAAAACCCAGAAGACTTTCAATGAAAACTTTCGTATTATATATATATATGGCAAGACTGCATTCTCTATCGTTAAGTAGCTGTTCATCTTGAAAGCAAGCACAGACAGACTCGCCCGCACTTTACTGACATTGTTATGATACCTTCGCCTTCACTGTAAAATAGTTAAAAGGCTAATTCTACAGTGTTTTTTTTTGCTCCCCAGGCTTGGCATCAGACTCTATATGCAGTGTCATAAGTAGAGTTTCGGATATCTCTTGTGACTGCGAACAAGTTGGAAGTCGGAAGGCTATGCACTTTACTCTTGTTTGATCAGCATTTTACATAACCTTTATAGCAATAACACCTTTTGTAATGTCCTCCAATGCGTACGGATGGCACTAAGCGGTTAATTTGACACGCAACACAATCGTACATTATGCATTAGTTAGTACTGGGTATTGAGACCCAAAAAACTGTTATGTGAACCAGCCTTTACTAAGTGCCAGGCTAGGAACTCTTCAATACAGGTGAAGGTAAGATCGCCATGACAGCAAATCCCTACTTGGAAATCCAGATTGCATCCGAAAGCCGGGGAAGTTGAGACTTTGTGTCATGACATTCTCGAAATTCGACCCTTTGAGTCAAGTTCAAGACACTGACCCTTACAAGATATAAATATTAAATCTGCGGGACCCGTGGAAATTCAAAGGTTAATGAATGACTTTATTACCTCCGCCAAGGAGATTATGTTTTCGTGGTGTTTATCTCTTTGTCTGTCTGCTTGTCTGTCTATTTGTTTGTCACCAAGATAACTCAAAAAGTTATGGACGGTTCTTTACGAAATTTACGGGGGTAGTTCAGTATGTTAGGAGGAAGAGATAATTAACTTTTGGTGAAGATCCGTACATTTGTTTGTATGCCTTTTCTTTCTCAATGTCATAACTCAAAAAGGTATGAACGGATTTTTATGAAATTTGCGTGAGTTAATAGGTATATTACGAAAAGTAAAGGGCCAGATTTTTGTGACGATTGGTCTGTTCGTTTGATTGCGTGTCTCTTTGTTTCATTTTACGCTTGTTGGCAAAATAAGTTGAATGTTATGAACGGATCTCTATGAAATTTATAGGAATTGTTAGTAATGTTGAAAGACGTAAATGATTAATTTTTTGTGACGATTGGTTGGTCTCTCTTTGTATTTGACTAATGTTTGTCAGTATCTTTGTTAGCGTCATAATTCTAAAAGTTATGAACGGATCTTCAACAATATTACAGAAGCTATCATTACTGTCAGAAGGCACAAATGATTAGATTTTGGCGTTGATACAAAGGAAATAATAGTCTCAGGACCAATTTAAATCTTTTCATTACCGTTGCCCTGCTTAGCGGATGTATGCTGTCTCAGAGTGCTCTAGTTTTCAAATATGTACCAAACCTAAGCAAGGCTACTACAACTTTTCTTAGTTCAACCTCATATAGATCATCTAACATAACCCTCCTCGTTTAAACAAAAGCACATTACTTTAATCCATGACGAAATCCGTCTAACGTAACGTAGTGCGTTTACTCTAACCCATAGCGTCAAAGCCAAAGCGGTTCGGGAATTCCATGCTCGATCTCTATCATGAAGTAAATCGTATAACCTAACGCACTAACATAACGTACTTTATCTACAATAATATTCCTCCTCTTATCTACTGCGTCTCATCTAACCTAACGATAATCTGCTAATCTAACGCTTCACATGTAACTTAACGGGCTTCGTCATATACAACGCTCTTCATCTAACCTAAAGCTCCTTGTTCAACATAATCCATCTCATCTAACCCCAACCCTTCTCATTGAGCCTTATACGTTCCTTTTCTAGCCTAACACTTCTCAAGTAACTCAACATTCCTCATCTAGCCCTACGATCGTCGTGTAACGTAACACTTCTCATATATACCTAATGCACGTTGTTTAACTTAATGTTCTTCATCTTACCTGACGCACGTCTTAACGAAGCCGACTGCTCGCAATCTAACCTAACGTTTCTTAACGCCTCTCATCTGACCTAAAGTACTTGATCTAGCCTCACCTAATGCTCCTAAATGATCTAACGCTTTTCATCTAACCTAATGTATATAATTTATCCTAACGCACTGCTCTAATATAAACTATCACTCTTACTCTTCATTTAACTTAACGATTCTTATCCAAGATAGCACTCGGTTTAACCTTATGGTTTAACCTTATGGTGCTCCCAGAGCCTGGGGCACCTGTAGTTGAAGCATAGTGACGTCACACAAAAATGTATCAGCCAATAGCGTCACTCCTTTTGCAGCGGGTCATCGTGGGTAATCCCAAGACAGAGGCATCTTGGGTAATTTCCAATATAGCGTCGTGTGTGCGAGAGGTGAAATGTGTATCGCGATTGTTTATAATATAGACGTTGGTGAAATTGTTCAGATGCAGTTTATAGTGCATTTTATGTGTGTATAACATTCTACATTTTATGACCTGTCGTAATGCAAAATTTTCTTTGTGAATGAAAAGCGTCTAATTTTGTCTTTTTTAACACATGCGAAAAATTTTATTTCGCTTAAAGCCTACGCTTCAACCTGGGTAAACATTTTCGGATGATTGCCTCAGTTCCTTTCATGGCATTGAAAATCAAGATGCAATACAATACATCATATCTATGGTATAATATTTTCCTTTACTTATGTAATTAAGTGTATGGATAGTTCCAATTTGGAATAATAAATGATAAACAATTGGCGAGGAAGTATTTCTGGTATGATGTGGTACAACGAGCCGTCGCTCGCGGCCTCATTTGTTTATACCAACATAGTGACGTGGCAGTTGCCCATTGGCTGAAATTGACGCAAGTCACGGCGGTCGCTGATTGGCTGAGATGACGTCACGGCGGTCGCTGATTGACTGAGAATGGGCGAAAGGGTATTCACTTAGAGCTGACATAACTATCTGTAGTAAATGAACTGTGTACGTTATTTTAAGTTCGTAGACTGGGTACAGAGTTACTGAAGATTAGGGATATACAGAGCTTCGGCGGCGTCTTCGGCCAAGGAGTTTCAATAGAGGATGGAACCCTGCGACTCATTCACAGATTCGCCATCGAGTCAACCAGATCTTTTATGGCTGTGAGACGCAATCATGAATGTCACTGATGGAAGTGACGGGGGAGCAGTGAGTTTCACGGGGGAGCAGCAGACAAACCGAGTTACTGATATGCGATTGGTGCATACGCACTGACTGCAGCAATAAGCCACTCTTAGCTGATATGCGATTGGTGCAAACGGCGACTAGCTGCAGCCATAAGCGACTCTTGAGCTTCACGGACGAGGCTCCTGGCTCCCTCCTCTCTATGGAAGCTCCTTGGCTCCGGCAGAGACCAGTTTCATCTCTTGTAGGAGCTTTGGCTTTCGCAAATTGTTGATTATTTCTGGTGCAATCACTGTAGAAGTTCTGCCATACTTCCCACTAGCTACTGTTTTAATTTTTATAATTCAACAGACGTACTGGGGATGCCCCGCGACCGGAACCTTGCCGAAGCCGAGACTTCGGCAGAGTGCGGTTTCGGTAAAGTTCCAGCCTCGGTGCATCTCCAGTAAGTCTATTGAATTACTAAAACTAAACTAATAGCTAATGGAAAGTATAGCAGAACTTCTACTAATTGCACCTAAAACTATCAACAATTTGCCAAAACCAAAGCTTCTGCAAGAGATGAAACTGGCCTCGGCCGAAGCCGCCGTCGAAGTTTCGCTACATCCCTACTAAAGATAGCTGCAGCCTGCGTAACTTCGATGATCTTGTGCGATGACTGAAAAGCTGGAATGAAGAGAGTTACAAGCACCAGGAACTTGTGAAAATTTCAGAGAAGAGAGCCACAGTTTTTTTTCAATAATATTTGACACCAGTGTCATACAAACAAAGCGCGAAAATTATAAAGCTAAAAAATTAGCTACATGTTCAACAGAAAATTTCTAATTATGACCTGTAAGTAGTAGCAGCAGCAGCTTGCAAAAAGAAAAAAAAATGAAAACTAGACTCCTGCTCTTCCCATCCGAGATGGTATCCAAATTCCAAAGTACGTAAAAACGCAGGAACTATGGAAAATAGGGAGCAATAAGCAGAATTATAATATGACAGCCGGCAGTAGACGGACCAATATGCCCATTCCCAACGAGCAGCCGGGACTCACACTCAGGGCTTCTCTGAGCTGCTGCCGTTCCTCTTGAAACTTTCGACGATTTAATCTTGCTCCGTAAAATGGAATTTTCACCCGGCGTATCGTGAACACGTTCTTTCTAGCACCTGCAATATAATTTAAATTGGCAAAGTCAAAGCTCTTGATTAAATTTTAGGACAAGTCAAGCCTCAAAGTTCTAATTTCGTGGTACAGTCGAACGCGCCCCTGCATGCACTGGTTCGTGCTGGAATTTAATCTCTCTAAGACTCACAGGAGTGCACAGCTGCAGTTGACCGCATATTGTCTGAGCTACGGCGTTAGACACGGAGAGCTTTCAGCAATTGCGCCCCCTCCTACTACCTTCGTTTCTGGGTAGGCCAGTGCCTCACTCTAGTCGACTATGAACGGAAAATGTCGATACTGTATCACCTCGCGGCAGGATTTCCCCCTGACTAGGGAATAGAACGCTGAAATTAGTGTCAACGAGCAGGCATCACTATTCGCCGCCCCTGGTGCTGGAAGTCTTGAGTCATGCAAGACAAGGGAAGTAAACCCTTTTCATGTTCTAAGCGGTGATCTTCGTACACTTTCTGAATAAATATCGACTTGCAGCAACCCATCTCGTGTTTATTTTAGCCGCAGAGCTAGCTACCATTATTTGATTGTTGAAACGTATTGTGTCCAACTAATTAAATACTAGCTGGAACCTGTGCAAATTCCATAGAACAAAAGTAATGGCCTTCAGTGATATTTAAGACCCGTATCATGCTACGTAGTGTGAAAATATGTTCAAAGTTAGAGAACAAAAGTTTACCTATGACCTATGAGCAGTAGCAGCTTGAAAAAAAAAAAATGACTCGTGTTGCTCCCTCCCGTGATCGTATCTAGGGCACCTTAATTTTTCTCTGTCTAATACTGAAGGAATCTGTGGAAATCCACAAAAGAAGAGCATAGGATTGTCTAATACTCCCCTACCTAATACTGGTGAAAGCGTCACGGTGGTGCTAATTAAGTAACTAACAAACGGAGGGACATGCAAAATTTTGATATAGATTCAACTGCCCAAATAAATCAAAAATCTTCTTTAAGAAATCTGTATAGGAGCTCATATGGAAGCAAAACGCGCTGGTGAGAAGCGTCATTTCAACTTTTGGGAGTGACATAGGCATGTAACATCTTCGAAAACACGTGAACTACTTATTTTTGTACGACTATACGTTTCTGCAATTACTTTTGACCAATTTAACAACTGACTTTGATAATGTGCAATACACTTTAACCAATGTTCATTACGCCTTGGGCATTATTCAAAACGGTCTGATAAAGTCCACTCTGGGAATGACAAACTAGCGGAACATATTGACAAGTACAGACACTTTGACAAAATGCATATCACTTTGCCAATGATAATAATAAAATGACGAACGGAAACTTAGTTTGACAATGATTAGGTTTCTCTTTAACAATCTTATAAAATGATGTCAAACATAGAAATAGTTTGACAATTGTTGAAAACTTTTGTTTAACTTAGTTTCATTCAAATTTTTCTCATGTATGCCGAAAGAGGGCGCTTATTTTCTTTTGTACTACGAAGACCCGCCTGTTTGCCTTATGCGGTACTGATTCGTGTTCTGCATTATGTATGCACCTCGCCGGTCAGTTGTCTTCCGGCTTCCAATCCTCCGCCACCTCTTGATACATAATCTACCTTCTTAAGTGCATAGATACATACATTTAAACATTGTCAAAACGATTTCCAGAATTGTCATATTCCCGGTGTCGAAGTGAAATGTAAATTGTCAAAATGTTTTATCGATAGAACCCTGACAAACAGTTTTGTTCTTTTGTCATAAAATTATGATATATGTCAAAATGTAATAAACTCTGTCAAATAGTTATGAAGACTGTGAAACATAAATTACAAATTGGGCAGAAGCAATTGCAAAAGGGTATACTTCTAAAAGACGGCCGATACCTATAGTTCAAAAGTCCGGAACAAATCAGCATAGAGGCAATGGCTTCCTACATGATAGGCGAATGTTTTTCAGCTGAGGGCTGCAGAGGACGCCGTTCTATGCCGCTGCTCTTCATTAATCTTCAACTTTGATTGCCAGATGGCATTGGAGACCAGAGAATTTATTGTGGACTTTCTGAAAGGTTTCTGCTAGAAAATTGCGCAAAGCAGGGAACTGAAAGAAACGTTCGCTTTTGGGTTTTTCAATCAGTTGCCTGATTTTTGTTTGGAAAATGTTTTCTGATTGATGAGACAGTAGGATGAATTGGCAACGGACTTCAGCTTCGGAGTTTCTCAAACCGTGTGGTATATTCAGCAAGCAGGCATTATTGTTTGTGAGGAAAATAGTCTTACTAATATAGATTTAGTCAACACCTACTTTTGGTAAGCCTTTTCACCCTGTAAGGATGAAGCTTCCGTTTCTCTCAGATTTTTGGAGATAGTCTTAAATCGTAGTCCTCCGACTACCGTCTCATAGTCGGGGAGCTCATAGGTCCAAAAATCGCTGACCCCTTCTATATTTCGAAATCTAATTTTTGCGAAGCTTCCCTCATGTGGCCTTAATGGGTTAACTGAATAGGTTCACGGCCACTGATTTTCTAAGGCCTGTGGGATTTGTGGCAAGCGAATCGTAGGAAGCCTTTCCCTTGCCAGCAGCTCGGTGTATGTTGAATTTAGCAGCAACGTCGCCGATTTTTGCAGGTATGCTTTAGCTGACGCTGTACTGTAGCTCATAGTTAACGTGCCTATCAGATTGAAATTCCGAAGAACGTTTGCATGTGTATTTTTGCAAGAAGTCCTTGCACGCGAAAACTTGCTAGATTTTTTTTCCATTTCCAGGATACATCTCGGTAAAATTAACTAATGGACAACAACATGGCGGCATAAATTATATGTTTCCAAATTCGATTACTATTTTACCAGCAAGCTCGACCTTTCTCATTGCTCACACGTTTTTTTCATTACTACTGGGATTGAAAAACTTAGCTCAAATCTTTGCTACACTTTTCCTTTCTCCGAAGTAAAAATAACATGTCTGCAGGGCTATAGACAGTGAACTTAATTATTTATCCAAAAGTTCTATGCAGGATCTGCCTGGAGTGGCTTTCCAGGGTGCGTTACGATGTCTGCTGATAGTTTTCATGCATCAATAGTATTTATTGATTTATTCCAGTAATAATCAAGTAAACCTAGGGTTTTTCTATGGATAGCTTTGATCGCAGCATCCTCGACGAAAGGCGCTGAACGTTTTGGAGTTAAAATAAGGGCGGGTAAGCCGATTTACATAAGCGTTGATAAAATGAGTTCTTAATCACACAGACCTCAGACAAAATAAATTTATTCGTCGTACCATAAGGAATGTGTTGCAGAGCAGGGAATCTAAATTCACTTATACATCTCTTCAGTGAGTGATAAATATCATGCCATTGAACACCAAGAATAATTGAAAATTCATGATAATTTCGAGGAAAATTAGAATTTTATAGAAAATATTAGCAAATATGGATACTACACGTAAAGGACTTGAGTATCACATGCAATTGAGTTTTTGTCAACTGGCAGATTTGAAGCAATAACTCCGGAAATTGATGCAAGTACAGCTTTTGGTAGAGCTCATCCCAATAGCCGGGAGAAAAGACAGTTTAAGAATACTCAGTAATACTGAAGAACTGAAGTAAGATCCCATTGAAACCACATTGTGAAACACATTAGAAGCCATGACCTTACAATGTATAATTAATCATGAGATCAAAATACCAGGACAGCGATTAAATGATAATAAAACGTGATATTTTTGGTGCTTAAGACAACCCTTCATTACTGGAACCATCTAAAGCTGTACATTGTAGCTGCTCATGTCATTTCACATTACAGCCGAGGTATACTACCTTACGCCACTTTATGGTTGCCTACGTTTCAACACTTCATGGTTACCTATGTTACATCACGTCCTTGTTGCCAAAGTTAAATCACTTCAAGGTTACCTAAGCTGAAACAGTTTATGGTTGGAAGTTATATGACATCAAGGTTGTTGCCTACACTATATCACGTCATGGCTGCCGACGTTGCATCATTTCATGTTGTATATGTTACATCACTTCATGGTTGCATTAATTAAATTACTTCATGGTTGTCTAAGTTAAATCACTTAATGGTAGCCTACATTGCATCAATTCATGGATGCCAGAACTATGAAATTTCATGGTTGCCAGTACTAGTATCACTTCACGGCTGCCAATGCTAAATCATTTCACAGCTGGAAGTGACATATCACTTCACGGCTGCCAATGCTATCAATGCAATATCACTTTGCGGCTGTCAATTCTACTGTATATCACTTCAGGGCTGCCAATGCTACATCACTTTGCGGCTGCCAATGCTACTGTACATCGTTTCATGGCTGCCAGTGGGTCATCACTTCATTGCTGGCAATGCTACATCACTTCTTGGCTGCTAGTGCTTTATCACTTCATTGCTTCCAGGAGTTAATTGCTTCCCGAGCTGCTCCAACTTACCCTTCAACTCTGCTGAAATTCATCGTACTTCTGGACGCTGAAAAGTAACTCTGACGAAAATTCTCAGTGATGCTCGACGTCTCCCACCAAACGTTATTCCTGAGCAAAAAATATATCTGATCGACCTCAGATGACAACCAAAGCAACTGATAAGCTGCTAAAGCGTGAAGTAATAAAGCGTCCTCACGAAACGTCCAGTCTGCTCATAGCAGAGCATCCAAAATTGCTTAAAAAGTATCTAATCGACTCTCCAACACCGTCCACAAAAAAAAGCCAGCTCCCAAGTCGTGCTGCAGCACAGAAACCTTTATTAAATGACCGTATGCCCAACGCTAGGCTGGCCTTTGCTCAATGAAATACAAACATTTGACTACGTTCTGAACAATGGCATATTTAGGAAAATAAATGCGTTCTTTGATTATATCGTCCTTACAGGCAGTGATCGCAATCTCTGGAGTCGCGAGATGACCCAGGAGTACTTCAAAAATCAAAGATTGTAAGGCCACTGAAAATAAATTACATGCAAATGTGACACTTAAAATCAACTTCTGGCTGTTTCACATGTATTCCTGTGTTTCTCAGTTCCGGCGCGGACTTGTATCCTTATTTTTGCTAATGAAAAGTTCATCCTTTTCGCGCCGTGAGCATGGCTCGACTGTTGTCTTTTCTTTCCAGTATTTGTTTTATTCGTGGAAATTTTACTGAATGACTCGATATACTCTGCCAGGGAACAAGCTGCAACACCAATCACGACTCTGTTGCCTGCCACTTTTTCAGGTTCATGAATATTTCACTTTGGAATGCTGATAAATCTTCCTCTAACTTTGATTTCCCAAGAGCAGAGCTTCATCGATGTCTGCAAAATACATCGAAGTATCAGATTTTTCGCCTAAGCTGATACGTCTGAACTCTCGCATAGTGTGAGCTCAGGCTAGAAATTTGGCTTTGATCTCCACTCAGTTAGTTTGTGTTAACACTTTACTTCATGATTTAATAGTACTACTTCTCTAGTGGCAGTGACGCTACTTTAAACATTGCATACAGTATATGCAACAGAATGAGTCGAGATAATTAATGGCCTGCACTACTAACAACAACTAAGAAACCTGTACTAGCTGTGTCACAAAAATTAACTCATAAGTAAATTTACGTCGGGTTGCAAGTTTCACTGAAAGTAGGGTAAAGTTACTCTAAGCAATAAGTACCCACCCTTCTCTGGTGTAGTCAAGATTCGCTGCGGTATAAATTTTCAGCAAACCCAAAAACTATTCAGCAGCATAGCTTGGAAGAAAATATCAGTATTCTTGATACCTCAGTAGTCAACTGACTGACAGTAGTCAACTGACTGACAGTAGTCAAGTTGACTCTTGTCAACTTGGTTGACAAGAGTGTCAACTTCAAAGCAAAGATGAGCACCTGCAGTTCCAGATCTGCTCGGCCGTCAGAGCACTGCGGTACTCATCAGATTCCCTAATAGCTCAATAACCTGAGATATCACACAGTTCTTGGGCCCATCAACCCCTGAACTTATCCAGACAGGGAGTTCACCCGTCTACCCCTGGGTTTGATCAAAATAAACATTTGGGACGCAAATAAGTATTTGCGTGTATCTTACTAAGCGTTTTATAAGGTTGAACACTGAATCTCGATGGTAAAACCTTCCCGAATGGGTATCTGTGAAAAATATCTCCGGGAGATTGAAGCATGTCTGTCAAATAGAGCTCATAAAATGTAAGCGTGAAGTCAACAGCAGCGTATCTTCAGGACAGCCGATATTCAGCGCAGCATCACAAGGCACCGTACTTGGGCCTGTACTTTTTCTTATCATGATGAGTGACATGGGTACGAATACAACTAGGCAGTCCCGTCATTTGCTGACGACACACGAATATTAGCTGCTGTAGTGTTAGTGCAAGATGTGCCGTCTGTTCCACGAGCTTTGGATAGTATCTAACAAAGGTCGATAATGATTAATATGAACTTTACTGAATTAAAATCAAAGATCCTTAGTCACAGAAAAAATTCAGCACTCTTTGAGTCCACAACAAATACTACTAGTGATGAGTAAGAAACTGTGAGAAAGACAACTTTGATAGAACTTTGCGTGAAAATGCAAGATGATGCTCCCGTTGAAGAACATGTAGCTAGAGTTATCGGTATGAGAAAGAAATGGAGCTAACTATAGGTAGTGGATGGGTTTTACCAACATTCTCGCCACGGGAAGTAGAGGTAATGGTTACTATATGGAAGCAATGAATTCTACCAAGAATAGAGCACTGTTCTCCCCTTTGGATGCCGAATACGAAAAAATCTAGAACAATGCCAAAATTTGAAGCACGCACGAGTCCGATAACCACAAACGACCTAGCTATCTCCACTTTTATTTAAGGCAACGAAGATTCGAGCGCTTCAAAATCATATAATATGTTTGGAAACTCAGGAACGTATCACTGTGAATGTGAACGAATGGACTGTCACCAGACACCCAAACAAGACTGGAAGGACTTGTGATGTACGTGTTCCAAGCAGAGATTGTGACAAAGTTGTGGTCACTACATAATCTAATAGCTTCACTGTATGGTGAGCAAGACGGTTTAATAATATGTCGCTGCACACTCAAAATGCCACTGCTTTGAAAGATATAGAGTTTAAAAAATTGTTGGATTCTCGTCCAAGAAAACTACCAGATAGACTGATAGACCAACAGTTACGGGCACTGTGGATACAATTCGCTGCTGGCTCTCTCTTTGTTCCCTAACTGCGACTAAGTAAAAAAAAAAAGCATCGTGACCCCACGCATGTGAGGTGAAGTGGAAAACGGTAACTGAACTTCCTCCAAGACTAACTAGGTTCGCAAGAAAATGTAAGATATTAACAAATGCACATTGGCACTTTTACACTATATTGCCTTTAAACTTATAGAAAATGGTTTTGGTTCCCAAATCGTAAAATTTGAAAGTAATTGAATCCATGAAAAATACTTATGTTTACACCTTTATTGTTCTCCACATAGGTACAGACATTATAAATCAATCGGTTAAAAACATTCACAATCAAAAAGAGAACGGCCTGCTAAAAGCTATTATCGCTCATGGGGCCAAATTCCTTGAGACTATGTCAACTGTTAAAATAACAAAGTCATACTACAGCAACAATTAACAATAGTGTGATCCATCAATAATACACTTTGTTAAACTGCAGGTCTGTAAAAA
>LQNS02277999.1:12810618-12823773 GCA_001587735.2 Parhyale hawaiensis
GCGCTCAAATTACGCGGCAGCAGATGTGCTGAAACCCCAACCGTGGTCATCCGAGAAACCACGAGGCGTGGCCACCTCCTCGCATAAATCGGCCTAATATCGGATCTGCCGCACATAATTCACGCGCGCTCCACTGATAATTTTTTAATTGGGTAGGCATGGCTCTGTGTAGCTGGATCTGCCTAATATTATCTTGCATATAATCCTCTTGCAGTGGTGGTAGCAGGCACTGTTCGATGAGGTTCCTGCAATTCTCACCTCTGACTATCGCAGTTCTGCCCCCATGGTCTTAGAAAAAATAGGGGCCAATAACTTATGATCTCGTGACTTCGCATCAGACAGGGTTTGTCTACTTTAGAATATATAATTCTGTTAATGCACTTGTTCAGTAAGCCTCATACGGCAAAAAGACGATGACATTACTAAGAAGAGCTCTTCTGGTGGATTAGCTCTACGTTTTGGTAACGTTCTGTGGCCTCAGCCTCTATTGCCGGGTTCGATTTCTGCACTTTTTTCTTCAGGAATTTAAAAGTCTTTGTAACTATACTAAACACTGTCCAGGAATTAAAAAAAATAAATAACCAAGAGAATTCACAAGTTTCACATGGTGTTCTGAGAAGTGTGATGCAAAATAAACAGCAATGAGTGTGCTTGAGATGGTTAATACTAGAAGATATTTAAAATACATTAATTTTATGTCAAAAATATTCTTACAACTTTTCTTTCAATTACAATTTACTAGAGCATAGAATACAGGAACATTGAGTAGTCACTTGCTGGAAAAGGAGATATCACTTCTCACAAGTGAGGCTTACTGTGCGGTGCCGCAGACGTATATTTATATGTTGCCCAACTGCTTTTTCCTACTTTGTTAGGATATTTTTGCATTCAGTGATGACTGTCAAATCAGTACATACCTCTAACACTTGTATGAGTAACAAATTCACAAAATATATACGCTTGAAGTGCAATATCATAAATTAACTGTTCATAACATTCTTTGATTTTTGCAGAAGAGTTAGTAAAACAGTCTCCTGTTGTACAACAGAGGCTTTTCAAATTCGTGGTATCCTCGTTTTGTTATGAAATGCCAAATAATCGGCTAATGGAGATATCAATCACAATAATTTGGTATACGAGCTAAGCGGGAAACTCAGAGTAAACAGTAGAGCTAATAGGTAACTCGTAGCAGCTGCTGGCCTTGAAGTGATATAGCACTGGCAACCATGAAGTGATCTAATTCAGGCCACCATAAAGTGATTTAACTGTGGCACCCATGAAATTATTTAACTTAGACAACCATTAAGTGGTTTAACTTAGGCAACCATGAAGTGATATAACATAGTCATCTGTTAAATCATGTAATGTAAGCAACCATGAAGTGATGTTAAATAATCGTCTATCCAGTCTTATAATGTCGGCACCAAGAAAGGATTTAACATAGTCTTCCATTATTTTATGTAATGTAAGCAATCATGAAGTGAAGTAACGTACGCAGCCATGACGTAATGTAGTTTACGCAACAACCATGATGTCATTTAGGCCTAATTTAGGCAACCATGAAATGATTCAAGTTAGGCAACCATGAGGCAATTCAACTTAAGCAACCAAGAAGTGGTGTAACGTAGGTGACGATGTAGTGATGTAATGTAGGCACCCTTCAAGTGATGTAACTTAGGCAAGCATGAAGTGATGTAACGTAAGAAACCACCAGGAGGCGTAGTATGCCTAGGCAGTAATGTGGAATGACATGGACAGCCACGATGTACAGCTTTAGATGGTTCTAGTTATATAAGGTTGTATCATCACCAAAAGGTCATTTTAATATTGTTTAACGGCTGTCCTGGTATCTTTATTTCTTGGTCAATGATGCTTATTTAGTTAAATGCAACCAATGTGGTTTCACTATGTAGTACTACTGTTGTTTTGGGTTTTCAGTATTACTGAGGTTTCTTAAACTCCCTTTTCTAGCGACTATTGGGATGAGCTCTACCAGAAATTCATCATACATCGATTTCTGAGGTTACTGCTTCTCTTCAAATCTGTCGTTGGAAAAAAAATTGTTTGTGATACTTAAGCGCATTACGTATAGTATTTATGTGCCAGTTATTTCTATATAATTCTGATATTCCTGTGTAAAAAATATGATGAATTTTCAATTATTCCTAATGTCCGAGTATATGATCTTTACCTCCTTCTAAAAATATTCCACTATTAATTTTGATTCCCAGCTCTGCAACATATTCCTTGTGGCATGACGAAGGAAATTAATCTTTGTTTGAGGCATCTGTGATTATTAGAACTCATTTTATCAACGCTTACGTAAATCGGCCTCCAGGCCCACTTGGGGAAGGCCCGATTTCAGTGAGCAGTCAAGGTATTGTGTAGTCTATAACTAGAGCTATATATCTCTTATAGCGTTTGTTTAACGCCTCAGTATTTTACACCACTTTGTGGTTGCCTACGTTATATCGCTTCATGGTTTCCTATGCTGCATTACTTTTTGGTTGCCTAAGTTGAAACACATCATGGTTGCCGGAGTTAAATTATTTCACAGTAGTCTGCATTACATCACTCCACTGCTGCCAATGCTATATCACTTCACTGCTTCCAAAGCTAGATCACTTCTCTGCTTCCAATGCTAGATCACTTCCTGGCGGCCAGTGCTTCATAACTTCACTTCTAACCAACCAGGCTTCATCACTTTGCGGCTGCAAGCTGCTCCATCTCACCCTTCACTGGGTCTTCAGCTCTGCAGTCCGTTCTGATTTTCTCGTTTAGCCCGTATCGCTACCTTATAAATTTCATTAACATTTTCATCAGCTGTTTACTTTGCATTTCATTACAAATCGAGCATACCACGAATTTGAGAAGCTTCTGTTCTACAAAATGAGAATATTTATTTCACTAACTATTGCAAAACAAGCTTACTGCATGTATCAAAAGATGTCATAAACAGTTGCTGTAGGTAATTACACTTCAAGCCCTAATATTTTTATGAATTTGTTGCGTATAGAAGTATGAGCACGTTTGCCAGTCATCACTGCATGTAAAACAATTGAATCAAACAGCTTAAACAAAGTATGAAAAAGTAATGAAGAACATATAAAAATGCGTCTGCAGCACCGTGCAGTCAGGCCCAATTGCGGGATCGAAATCTGCCCTATAGGGGTGAGTGTCCAGTCAATAAATGGTGTGGTCTATGGTTAGGTTATTTAGGTCATTAAAAGAACCATTCTTTGTCTTGTCAAAGAGCTATTTTGGACGATAGCAGAGCCGTTCCTTGTGTCTCGGTATGCGCGAGAGCCCGAAGATTAAGGATGGAAGAAAACGCATATTGATTTTAAACATGCTAGGTATCTTTTTAAAAGGTCATCTTCTGGGTTCACAAAATATAATTTGATTGGATATAAGCTCCTGGTGAGGCTGCAAAGAGATCGAGACTGATGCCGAATGCACTTGGAAACTGGCTTTTATAATCGAACTTGCCGGCTTTTTGAAACCGTGAACGTCGCTTCCGTTTCCAGAACTTTCGATATAGACACGAAAATCTACAATAAAAACTACCGTGGCTAACAGTGGTATTTGTGAAAGCCATGTCATACACTTGTGAGGCTGCAAAGCGCTTCCGACGGAAGCTTAGACTGCAGCTGCGCGGTGTGGCATCGGAGGCGAAGTCATAAATTGTACATGGAACTTTTGAGGCATCGCTTGTCTGCGGCCGTCCATATATGACACTCGGAAGTGCAGAGGTTGCCTAATAATAAAACTCGAGGCAGTGGATCTAATAAACTTCGTGGGTAGACTTTTAGAGACGGGCAACCGGAAGGTTCAAAGGAATTTCCTTGTGGTGGTAATAATTATTGGGATGAGACAAAGGCAAGCTTTGCGAGAAAGCAAAATGCCCCGAGAATGTTCTGGATTGAGTCGGAGGTGCGACTAATTCGGCCGTTGGCATGCATGCGTCCAGGGCATGGCATAAGATATATATAAGTTAATGTCAAAAAATATGAATTCGCGCTAGCCGCAACACCTTGCTTTTCTAAAATTTACCCGACATTTATGTATCGAGTATTACCGACGTCCTCTTATGGCAACCTAATAAGGGTATATATATATATATATGTGTAAATATACAAATAAACACTCAAAACGGAAACATTATCCCCTCACACTTCATTTGCGAAGCGAACGCTCTGCTTTACGAAGTCCTGCCCTCCTCATATTGAGGTGAAAACCTTCAACTCAGATTACTTGGGCACCACTGATCGAAAGTTTATAAGATTTGGGAAATTCGATATCAAACTCTTTATAAAGCTCGCCGATTGCTGAGCGTTGAAGTTTGCAAACTTAATTATGAGGTTTGCATGGTTCGGGAATTTCTGGACGATTATTTACACTAAAAGCCTTTAACACTGTCATCAATAAATGAAACCTCTTCTGTAATATTAGTTGGACCCTGCAGCGCTAACAATTTTCGTGTTTATACGAGCGTTAAATTAATCATTTTTGAGTGATCCAAATTAAAGGGCTTGTGCATTTGACGCTGTGTCAAGCGTGCCAAAATAGCTCCTTGAAAGCAATTTATGAGTCGCTCAGGCGGAGCGTGCGTTTGACAGAAGCTAAAGAGTGCAATATGCCGGAAGTATCACAGATGTTACAGTACACGTGCAGAGTCCGCTCGTGCGTATAGGCACTTCCGAAAGAGGCACTCTCCTTTTAACTTCTTGCTATCGATACTACTCAATACAGACGGCTTGTTTGCCTCAGTTTCATTAATGAAGATGGGAACGATTATATTCAACGTATAACCAACGTCAAATATTATTGCCATTAATTAGAGCATAGTCCATCAGAATTTCAGAAACTGAAACTCTGCAGAACTTAATTTTATTTTCAACCACGAACCGCTTCTGTTTGCACCAATAAATGCGTATTTGTAAACAAGTCTTAGGTCGGCGAAGCCAAATTTTTCGATAAAATCTGTAAACATATCCTCCGGCATTCATTCTCGTCTTAAAGTGACACAGTAAATTTTTACCTTAGTTGAGTCATTTTAGCGCTGTAATTTTGTTTCTTCTCTCTTGTTTTATACTAATACTAATGCTTTCTTTTTTTTTTTAAAGGCTTTTTTCCCTTTTTATTGTCTTCTCCTAACTTGGCAATGCTCATGCATGTGATTTTACCCTTTGTACGTGGTATTCCAAGTCTAACCGTAACCACCAACATTGTGCAGCTAAACCGTAACCACCAACATTGTCCAGCTAAACCGTAACCACCAACATTGTGCAGCTAAACCATAACCACCAACATTGTGCAGCTAAACCATAACCACCAACATTGTGCAGCTAAACCGTAACCACCAACATTGTGCAGCTAAACCGTAACCACCAACATTGTGCAGCTAAACCGTAACCACCAACATTGTGCAGCTAAACCGTAACCACCAACATTGTGCAGCTAAAGCGTTACTAACTACTAACATTATGCAGCTTAATATAGAATATCTAACGTAACAAATTTCAATCTTTTCTAATTCTTATCATTCTTAGGAAGCAGACAAGAATTAAAATCTGTATTTACTGCACCACGTCCATTCAGCCGACACGAATGAGTAATGTAAAAAAATAGTTCTGTTGGGCTACAAACTCTCATTTTAGAAGCCGACGTCCCTGAAGTGCGTGCAACATTTACCTCTCAAGGCGATTCTAAAATCTGCGAATGTCGGTAAAATTCGCTGGCGCATGCCAACGGAAGCAAGTATTTGCTCTTTTCATTCTCGCTCGAAGAATTTTTCACTATACTTCCAAATTTGCTCGTGGACATCTTGAGCAGAAACTCAAGGTTGGACTGCATTGCAAACAGTTGCGACTCAGTATGATACAGAATTCTATTTTAAGACCTGACCTGTTTGTCCCCATGCGGTGCGACTTTCGCTACAGACAGCAAGAAAGGAGTGAGAGGAAGGGTTTTCATTTCGCTCGTGGGATTCTATTTCGTGTTTATTTTCGGCACCTTAGTCCCCTTTCAAATATTTTGAGTTTAAGTTATTCGAATACCAACCACTCAGTTTTTTGCCGTAGTTTGCCTCTTACGCCAAACAGTTATTTTGACCTCGTTACTCGAATTGTTTATTATTCTAGTCAATCGCTACTGAAACCTTAAAAGTTGAAAAATGAAGAAGATGAAGATTCGTTACTTGAATTTGTTTTCGTTAATCAGACACCCTGAACGCATTGCGCGTATATTTACTTGATTCCAAGCACAGCACAGCTTCTCACGCATTTATTTTATTTCTCGAACTTTTCCCAGCATTTAAATCGCCTCTAAGAAGAATATTCGAATAACGAGGCTCCTTATCTTCCACTGTTCTTTGCACAGCTGGCATGCAAGTGACATTGGATGTTGTGTCCAACTATCCATCCTCTCAAGTCTCGCCTCATGGCAGCTGTACTTTAGGAGAGGTGGCAGTTTCATGAATTCTTGTTTTTTTTTCGTATCTGTGACTAACATTTTTTAGCAGCCGTTCGCTGTTTTTTCTTGTTTAACTATTTTGCCACTTTACATTTATTGCTCTTTGTACGCGTGCTGATGACGCTTCCTCTACTCTTGTTTTGTCCAAAACCGAAACACGGAAGTACATCATGATGATGAACTTTAAACTAACTCCACTGTAATTAAGTAATAATCATGTATTATCTTGCATACAGTAATTACAACTAACGAGTTTTTCATTTTGCCTTAATTGTAGAATTTCTAAGTTCAAAGAGTTTGTGGGGTCTGTTTTTTGTATAAAATCTATAACTGCCCCAGTCATCCACTGTCTGAGTTTCTTCCGGATCCATTTGTTCGATTGAGGTATACTCGGCGTACTAGTGCTCTTCATGAGTTTGCCTTGGAACCGTTACGATGCCGTACGTGCCAGTATTCCCGTTCGTTTTTCCCATCGTGTGTGGATGTTTGGAATGTTCTTGATGGCTCTGTCTTTGCTGGTGCGGGCATTAGCAGCTTTAAACGATCTTTACACAGAGCTATTCTGTAATATCGGATTTTTTTTTTATTCTTTTGTTTTCTTCGCCCGCTGGGCTGGTTGCGTGGGGGGGTTGTTAACCTCATGGAGTTTCTCTGTTCCCACGTCGCCAGTCTGGTGTGATTTAGTAATAATAATGAGCCAGGGTTGTGAGAATCCCACATTGAACTAAGCCAGGGAGAAATCTTTCATACCTCCACACAACGGATTTCATGCCATGTTTTGCACACTGCCTGTGACATATCGTCAAAATCTTAGAATAGTAAGGCATAATGAAATCTACATCAGGTTTATCCTTTGTATACGAGATAATGAAAGATTATCATCACCATAATTGTAAGATTAGTTAAAGCGCAGCATCATGATGCACTTGCGAGTATCGGTTTTGGGACAAAATTTCTCTCAGTGCGTTATGACGAGGAAATACACTGCTTGCGTGAATTCTTGATTTGCTCGACGTCCATTGCTCTGCCTTCGTTCTCAGTCTGAGTTGTGGTAATTTTCTGCTTAGTTTTGTGTATTTTTACACAGAGTATTTTGTTCGTGATTCTCGCAGAATTACTTTTCATTCACATAGCCGATGGATGACAGCTCTCAACCCTAACGTGAATCCCATTATTATTGCGATGTCCGATGATATGCGAAGGAGAACTGTGTAATTCAAGTTATCTATTAATAAAGTTGAATTTTCATATATTATTGGTTGACCAAAAAGTTCGTTCGTGTTTTCTAGGTGGAAATTCACTGTCCACACTTTTTTTGAATGAGTAGGGAATATCTGCGATTTATCTGGCATTCAGACTGCTGTCTTGTCGACTTCAGCTATCAGTTCGTCGATCGATGCCAATGTCTTTATAGGCAGGCCAGAACGAAATGAACCTTTTACTGAAACTTCTCTGATCGAAGTGGAGTAAGCCATACCTGGCGCACCAGTTCTGTAGTAAAAACATAAGATGCCGTTGGTGCTCCGCCTGATCCTTCATGTCAAGGGCTCAGATGCAAGCAAAATCTTAGAACCTCCCTCTTCGGGGCTTTTTCTCCAACTGTCGTAAATGTAGTAGCTGTACCGAATACATTTCCAGAGAAATAGAATACAGGAACAGTGATAAGACGACACCAATAATATGATAAGATGCACATAATATATAATAGTATAATATCAGTAGTGCTCTTTATTAATTGGCATTTTCCGCTGCAATAAAACAGAACATACAAAGAAATTAGATTACAGTAGAACATTACGTAAAAATCTCAAAGTGTATCAAACCAATTCGTAGTTCAAAATTAAGTATATATTATGAGCTCATATTTGAATTATTCTGTTCAAAGTGAAACGTAATTACTGGCATGTAATTGTATTCATGGCTGCAGCTGGCCTACGACAGTAACTTGCGTATTATTCCTAGCTTTCTTCGCTTTGCGGCCTCTGTTAGAGGCCTCACAACGATAAAGTGGCTCTGACCCATGCATTGTAGGCATGACAATCAGTGGCACTCTCGGAGTAAGTATAGAGAGAGACGAAATAACCAAAATTGTGCACAGCAGCCTGCGGGCCACTTAATTAATGGTACGAGCTGGCTGACACACTAGCGGGTTTGCACGCTGGCTAGCTGACTGGCTGGTTGGAATGGGTGGCGTAGATGCAAACTTAAATTTCTTCTAGCTGTAAAGCAGTAAACTCGTGTTTTTTTTTATTTTCATTAGCAGCAACCATCGTCTACGCGAGAAAAAAATATATTATCAGTTTTCGGTGAGCTGGAGCTAAATGGCCTTCGGTATCCAGGTTACAACGCTCCATAAAAATTCATCCCTTTCTGATACCTGCGAGATAATGGTTTGCAAGCAGGTGCCGCACCTGCTCACGCTCCTCCAAATGGCTGTTGATCGGGTCCAGGCCAAGCCACTGATTCTTATATATCTAGAGTAACTTCCAGAACAGAGCTCATCAAGACACCGCTGCAGAAGGCTGCAATGAGGAAGCAACGGCGAACCCATTTTGGTCTCACTGCCGAGGACTTATGCCGTCTTCCTTTATACTTACTCCGAGGTAACACTAACCCCCTCTTAGCTATCTATATCTATCATGATCTATTCTGTTTGAGCTCGACGACTGATGATGATTCAGGACCCCTGTAACCTACTGTCTAACAATATTCTTTTCATCATGAGAACTTATTTTTCGGTCTCATCCAAAGGTCTGTCGGAGAGATTTTTTATCCATTTCTGATTGAAATTTTGGTTTTGTTGATTATTCTGCAATGCGTCGAATTTTGGTTGACTGGCGGAGCACCAACATGATCTATTCTATACATTAATATACTAGTACCTACGTACGTACGTACGTACGTACCTACCTTTTGTGTCACGCTCTTCAATAATAGATTGAACAAATTTAGAGATTTGGCTTCAAATATGAATCATTTCCCCCGTATCATATGTACCTACGGGTTTTCATTTTTTTTTACAACATTCTATTTGCTTTTGCAGGCAGCAGATGATATTTCTAATAAGGCCAGTTCCGTAGCTATGATACGGCACGGGTAAACGGAAAGAGTGGTGTTGAGCTTATTTACTCTGAAGTCTTTTTCGAAGCGATTGCGCTGCTGCCAAAGCATCCGCCTCTACAGTCTACAGTGTGATGCCTGAGCAAACACAATGTCATCTTGAGCACAGAAGATGACCCTGTTGTGAGTAAAGAAATTGACCGAATATGTTTTCTTGAAACTACTATGTAGCTATATCACAATCAACAAAGCAGAAAACTTATGGGCTACTTAACAGTATCCACGGGTTCCGAAATAATGAGAAAAAAAATCGAAACACCAACAGAAAATTGGAATGTGTGACTTTATGGAGCGCTAAATTATCTGTAAAGAGTGGGAAACAGAGCTTAGAAAAGGCATGCAAATAAATACTATAAGAGAATATTGCAAGATGTACCGTCGTATTTTTATGTCTTTCTCAAAACACAAGTGCGAATTCCTTGGTCACTGAAAAATTGCGTGATTCAAGGATGAAATCGAAACACTAGGAAAAGTTTGACGAGACGTAAGTAGACGGAATGCATAAGGATAGCCTGGGTAAGCGAGAGACGTTAGTTCAGACGGGGTGGTTTAGATATGGGTGCTGCATCAGGTTAAATAAGATTAGTGAAAATATTCACTAACCGTGGAAAAATCCACGGGTGCAGCTAGTCTATAATATAAATAGCGTTGTTATTTCGTTCGTTCGTTTCTTCCTTTCTTCGTATGTTTCGCCTGAATTCATTGTTCAACTGGCAATTGGGCTTACATACAGCTAACGTACTACAGCTAACGCGAGAGGCCACTACATTGGCGATTTTCGTCGTTCATGCTTCATTGTTTTACGCTCTACCAAATAATAATAGTGATTACAGATTAAGTGCAAGTCCTAATATAAGATGGCAATCGCAAGAGAACGCATGAGACGCTACAGACAGAGATTGCAGGAAGATCAAAGAGCTGCTATTCTACAGAGAAACAGAAACAGAATAAATTCGCGATTAGTTTTAGTGGTGAAAAAAATATACTAGAAAAGGTTAGGCGAGATGTAAGGTAGACGGGCTGCGTAACGAAAGACAGGAGTAAGCGACGGACGTCAGCTCAGACAGACTGGGTTAAGTTAGAAGCAATACCTCATGTCAAGCTATTATTTATATGGTAAGTGTGAAAACACTTACCAACCGTACAATATCCACGGGTCCCGTAGACGACAGATATCTCCATATATATGAGAACAACTATCCCCATATGAGGTTAACTACCCCTTGCAAGGACAACTACCCACTGGGAGAACAACTACCCCCAGGGGATAAATACCCCTGGGAAGTTAACTACCCCTAGGAGGATAACTACCTACTGCGAGGGCAACTACCGATTTGCACTAACAAACACGATAAAATTAGATGTGCAACTAATTACAATGAAATCCAATGACACGCATACCGGTATCAGGAAATATTCCAAACACTCAAAAAAAGTTAGTAAACCTTGAATATAAAACACCGTCCTACCTACCCTATTGCAAACTTCCTCGTTTCAATGCTTGAATCTCTAACAACCAATCAGTACACTTTGCGCAATTCATATGACTTTCGAGACAGAATCAAAAACCTCCAATTCCCTTCTAATGCCTACTTAGCTGGTTTTAACATCACTTCCCTTTTCACTAACATCCCCACAGAGGAAGCTATAGCTATTATTTGTAACAAGGTCTTCAATGACACGGACCTATTTCACAACATGGATAAAGCTACCTTCAGAACTTTCCTCAGCCTTGCAATCAAAGGTTCCTTCTTCATGTTTAACAATAGACTGTACAAGCAAATACACGGAGTTTACATGGGCTCCCTACTTAGCCCCTCACTGGTAAATATCTTTTTTATGCCATCACGAAACCCTCTGGCTTAACGACTGCCCACGTGACTCCAAGCCCATCCACGATAATTTTTTTGTAGATGACACCTTCCTCATATTCAACAATCAAGCAGATTCTGATCTATTTTAGCAATATTTGAATAGTAAACATCCGAATATCAAATTCACAGCTGAAAATCAATCAAATAATTCTTTAGCTTTTCTCGATGTTTTAATAACCAACCAAGACTCAACACTGACCACTGGCATTAACAAAAACCCACGTTCTCAGGCCTCGGAACAAGCTTTTCAGTCACTGCTACGATCAATTTAAAATCAATGGAAGAAAAACTTTACAATTTCGAGCATACCATTTGTTTTCCTCATACCTTGCATTTTCAAACGAAGTTCACTTTCTCCGAACATTCTTAAAAAATAAAGATTACCCTAACCATTTTCTGGACCACTACTGCAAATTCTTCCTCGACAAGCTCTTCGACCCCGGCGTTAGCAAACCCTGGCTCAGTAAATTAGACTTCTTTCACTCGCTTCCGTTGTACAACAAAGCATCTGTTAGTGAAGTAAACACCTTGAAAACGTTCCTCTCTGAAGGCTACCCCCATATCAACTTCAAATTTTCATACAAAAACACACTTACCACAGGGTCCTACTTTATATTTAAAGACAAACCCTCCACACCACTTTTGTCCTGTTTTATTTACCGTTACCGATGCCAGGCCTAATGTGCCTCATATATAGGTAGCACTGGACAACACTTCGAAGCCCGTATTGACCAACATTTAAGTGTATCCAGTCGTACCGGTATACCACTTGCGAAACCGTCACATTCAGCCCCCCGCCTACATGCTGAGCAAAACAACCATCCCATCAGCAGGAATAACTTCTCCATCATAAGCCATTCCAATCCCATCGAGCTTACGACACTAGAGTCGCTCCACATACAGTGCCTAGACATAAGTATTTGCACAACTCTATTTTTTATGTATTTTAAAAAAATTAGGGACTGCTTTAGGATAATTTATACAGGAAGTTTATATAACATATACATAATAGAATCTTTAAACAGAACAGTCAAATGTGCACTTATAACAAGAAAATTTAACACAAGTAAAAGTAATGAAGGACAAAAGTTTCTGACCAAAATAAATATGATGTTGAATCTTTGATATTTAATAGCATAATTTCAATAAATTTGTTTGGAAATTATTCTAGAACGTTCACGAAACGTCTCGAAACAAATGCAATGTAAACAAACAACAGCCGGCGCAATTATTACCTCTCTAGACCTCATTGAAGTCGCGCACAGTCTCACTACAATGCACAAAGTTAAAGAAATCCCTGAAGCTACTCGTAAACGGATAATTCAACTTCGTAGTGAGGTATTAACTTATAGAGTAATAACAGAACGCGTCGATGTTCCTTTTTCAACGGTTGGAGCAATAGTCCGCAAGCATCAAGTGACTGGGGCGGCCTCCAACCTGCCAACAGATGGAGCTCCGCGTAAGATCATGGGTCGTCCTCGGCGCTACATGCTACGTAAGGTGACTAATGACCCCATGACAATTTGTGCTGACCTTCAGAATGAACTGGCGTCTCAGGAACTGCATGTCAGCAAGAAAACTATTGTTAGGGAATTGAACCGTACTGGCATTCATTCTTACACTCCTCGCAAAACTCCTCTTCTTACAGCAAAACATGTCAAGAGCTGCTTAACATTTGCCAAAGACC
>LQNS02277999.1:12837255-12856968 GCA_001587735.2 Parhyale hawaiensis
CAGAATGCTGAATTTTCATTAAAGAAGCCTCTGAACAGTACTAAGCACAGGAGACAGAGGGGGTTTCCCCGAGGTGCTAATTTTCTACCGTCATTTATAATGACGGCCCGGGCCACTAGTATATATATATTATATATATACATATATAAAAAAAACTAAGGCCTAAATGGAAAAAGTTACACGAATAACAAGTGTTTTTTTAATTTTACATATTATGTGAAAATTTCAGTAAGATCGGACCACTAATAAAGAAAATTCCAAAATTTGTAAACGACCCGTTAAGTGAAGATATTGATGCGTTGTACCTATTGCGCACACTTAATTCAATTTACTAATCCAGCATATTATTGTTTCTAATTTACATAGCTGTCGACTAATAAATAAACCGTATTTAAGGTCCTAGTAACTATTTCTACTGTTCTAGCGATCTTAATAACTAAAGATATCCTAGTAACTATTTCTACTGCTCTAGCGATTCTAATAACAAAAGAGATCCTAGAAACTATTTCTGCTCTAGTGATCCTAATTTACCCTAACATTAATATAGTCCTGAGGCCAACTTTACTTACTGTTTAGAATTAAAATCTACCTATTACTGTCTCAGGATAAAATAAACTTGCCTAATATTAAAATAATTATCCATGTAATTACAATTCCTAACAATAGTCTTATGTCCTTATATCAATCGGATCGGCTAGTTAAAATCATCTTTCCAAGTGCTAAAGGCTGTATTTAACTTCTAAAAATGAACTATTAATTCTCCAATAACCTTCAAAGGTTTACGCAATAACTATTCATTAACTTTAAAAGGAAGTTAAATTAACTTCCCATTAATCGAACAGCGGAATCAGGGACGTAACTTCTAATGTTCTGTATCAGTTTGGAGACTTATAAATCTTTCTTGTGCACCTCTTGTGGGTCGATAATTGTACTGACTGGAAATTGTCGATACGGTCGCCTGCTGAAGAGGTCCACCAGCTATAGTCGCTCGTGATAAGAGGTCCACCAGCTGTTGAAAGGTCGACAGCCGCCAGGTCCCCCCGGGATTTCAAATTAGTCCTTTAAACAATAGAAAAACCTAGTAAATCGGAGTGTTATTCCAGTTCTTGCTCCGAAACGTCCGATAAACTTACTATGACTTATAGCGGAATTTCGAAACGTCATGAATTTGATTGACTAAATCAGAAATTCTGATCAGCCTCAGGTGGGCACACGGGATACGAAAATAATAAATATGGTAGTATATTCAACCGAGAACTTGCAATTATCTCAGTTTTCTAAAAGATAAACATTTGGGGTTTTAAATATAAGTATACTTTGAGACAAGTATTAATTTCTTTGCTATTGACGGTGTTTTAAGACACGTGCTGAATTTTTTTATTTCCAACGCACAACATTGCTTATTCATCCAAAGCTTTTTACGACTGACTTTTCAATAGCCCGTCAAAAACTTAACCCGTCTTGTTTATATGCTTCATAAAATTAAAATGCAAGGGTTTAATCTGACTAACAAGAATCATTTATTGAGCAGAAAGGTGCAAACACTTGTTACAGTGCAGCGTTTCTGAGTGAAATGGTCATAGAATATTTTTCTAATACAGTAACATCGTATCTGCTGTGTTTTAGCTTCTTGAACTTGGATAGCAGCACACGTCCTGGTACTGAACGTCTCTTCTAGATAAAGTTAGGCTCACGTCAACTCTTATCATCGAAGTGAGATAAACAACTAACAACAACTAAAAAACTTGTATATTTCACGAAATAAAATTTGTAGCAGTACTGTATTTTAATGCTCTATTATTCCTGGCGCAGCAGCTCATTACCGGCGGTGTTGACAGTGGTGGCGACTACAACTTCTTGCCTTAAATGTACGTGTAGATTGAGACTGAAGACTTTGTACTTATATTATTTTACTGAGGCGGGTTTTGTGTATGGGTCTGGGATGGAGAGGGGCCAGACCATTGTACCATACTCTTGGGCTGTTGCTGCAAGCCCCCTGTATTGAACCGCGAGCAATGAGTCCTCATAAATGAGGTACTCGAAGTGAGACCGAGCGATTGCGCACTCATTTTCCAACCCCCGCAGTGGCAACTAAAGTAAGCGCTTGACAGTATACGAGAAAACCTCAGCTCTTAATATCAGGGCAGTTTGTGCAGAAATGGAAAGGGTCTCGTGTCAATACTGAGAATTTATTCGCTTTAAGGCGAATTCATGCTACAGTCTGTTTCATGGTTTGGCTAAAATGTTTGCGAACAAAAAGTGAAGTACAAAGTAGCTTGAATGCTCTCCATAGCATATCTACTGAATAAACATAGAGTCTGGCTTTGAGTTGGTTGCGATTACGAATGTACTCGTAGCAACTTCGCGTATATTTGCTATATTATTGATATCGAGACTAATAAAAAAATATGGTTTAGAAGAAACTTTGGCTCGATAGGCGGCGGCCGTCGGACGATCTAGTTCAATATTGGACCAAAGTCAAACAAGTCAGCAAAACCATTGAACGCCTCATAAAGAAGCGCATCACTGATCATCTAAGGATGCACCAGCTCATTTACGACACTAAGCACGGCTTCTGACGTAAAAGAGGCTGCTTAACAAACCTTTTGGAATTCTTTTCGAAGTAACGGAAATTAGAGATGAAGAAAAGAGTGTGGACCTCGTGTATCTGGACTTCATAAACATTTTTGACAAAATCCCCCACCAACGGCCAATGAAAAAATTGAAAGCGCTTGGCATCCAGGGAGATTATTTACGCTGGAACCGAGCATGGCTTACGGGTCGGCAGCAGCAAGTGAAGCTTGAAGGTGAGACAAGCGACTGGACGCAGGTATTATCTGGGGTTGCAGCAGAGTACTCGGAAATTTTGAATACAAGTCCAAGGACATCATCGTTCCATTGTACAAGGCATTAGTGTGGCCACACTTAGAATTTGCCGTTCAATTCTGGTCGCCACATCTGTGCTAAGATATTGATAACAGGGAAAGAGTCCAACGCAGAGCAATGAAAATAATACCTCAGCTGCAGAACAAGCCGTACGAATGTCGCCTAAAGGAACTGGGTCTGATCTCTCTCTGGGGGCAACTAATAGAAACATTCATGTCTTTGGATGGCTTCAACGACATACCTACTACGGGACTCTCTGAAAGTGAACTTGATGATCGCTTGCGAGACTCCATTCCGATGTTGTTAGTGCGGAGTCAGTCAACACGTTTAAAAATCGTCTAGATAAACATTGGGAGAGACATCCTCCTCAGCTAAGAACTCCTCCACGAGTCACAAACTCTTAATGGCCAAAGCTTCCGAGGCCACCTTAATCTGTCTTCTTCTTCTCTCTCCCGTTCCAATTACATAGTTTGACATCTCCAAGCTCCGCATATCAGCGGCTCTTGATCGTCCTTGCGTGCATTCCTGATTGTCTCTTTGGCAGGGATTCCTCACCATTTTTTCTTTCACTTTTCCCCAGTCCTCTATATCATACTAACAAAATGGCAATAGCTCATAGAGGGCTGGGGCATAAGTTCCGGTCTCTCTTAGGGAATGGGCCTATTGGTTCGTCTACTGCCGCCTATCTAATCTAAAAAGACAGCGTGCTTGGCCCACATCTATTCATACTTTACATCAATGATCTCGATCAAAATATCCGGAGTAAAATCAGTAAATTTGCGGATGATATTAAACCATACCATCCTGCTAGGAAAAGAGCTGAGTTCCAACAAGACCTTGACCATCTGATAGAATGGAGCACAACGTGGCACATGAACATTAATGTCGACAAAGGTTCAGTAATGCACGTAGGGCAGGAGAACCCCTCAACCGGATTGAAAATGAACGGGACAGAATTAGTAGCTGTCACTCAACAACGTGACTTGGGAATAACTATTACAAACAAATTACAACACAGTCAGCAAGTCGATAAGAGTGTGAAAATGGCAAGCAGAGTACTGGGATTCATCACCAGGAATTTCGAATACAAATCCAAGGACATCATCGTTCCCTTGTACAAGGCGCTAGTGCGGCCGCACTTAAAATTTACTGTTCAATTTTGGTCACCGCATCTGTGCAAAGATATCGATAATATGCAAAAAATCCACTGCAAAGCTATACAGCTGATACCTCAGCTGCGAAACAAACCATACGAATGTCGCCTTCAAGAACTAGGCAGGATCTCTCTCGAGCAAAGACGAATCAAGATACAACTAATAGAAACATTCAAGTATTTGACTGGCTTCAACGACGTACTTACAGTGGAACTTTTTGAAAGAGACCATAAAAGTCGCCTGCGAATCAACTACCAAAAATTCAAGCATAAGGCGAGAAGAATAACCTCAAGCCAGCAGTTCTGTCCGTATTCCATAGTAAGCATTTGGAATAGACTCGCCTCTGAAATGTAGGTGCGGAGACAGTCAATGCATTTAAGAATCGACTTGACTAACATGGGAAAGACATCCTCCACAATTAAGAACACGTCCTTTAGTAGTAACGAACTCCGTAGATCAGCGACTATAAATTGCACTTGCGTGCATTCTTGATCGACTAGTGGCTAAGATCATCCTTTTTTTTCCTCTGTCATCTATATCAAGCTATCTTAATAGCAATAGCTGTGGGAATGGGCCCGTTGATCCGTCTACTGACACCTATCTAATCTAATGTAATACATTATGCGTCAAGATATGGCGTAAAGCAATGTTGAGTTTACCCTTGGTTCAATGTTACGAAACGTTTTATGAAAAAGCGTAATAAATTATACTGTTGATTGAATTTATTCATTATTCGAGCACAAGTTTCCAGATGTTAGTCAAATTTCTGCCACAACGAAAAACGTACCGAAGTTTATACTATGGGATGGCAATAGTGGGCCAATAATAATTTTCAGCATGAATCTAACATTTAGCAATTTATTATTTTGAAACAATGTCGCGTTGAAATGATTATGAAAATTCACATATCAAACGAGAATTTATATAAAATGCTAAAAACATTTGATTCATAGAATTGTCACCCATGAGTGAAACCTAAAAAAAAATATATTACTGGGAATCTTATTCACTATCGTTAACTTTGTTGCGGAAGTTTCAGTCAGAAACAATTTATCTCAACAATCCCGCCTGTTTCCCGGGCTGTCAGTAGAGTTGCAGAGCACAGAAGGAATAAAAATTGAGAAAACAACGGGATAGACAATACTTCTTACCAAAAATAGACCCAAGTTACAAGAAACCCACCGCAGGCACAACATCAATTTCAGTAGAATTGCAGGTTAATGGACACCATACGCCGCAGTAAAAGGATGGTTACATACACGCAGCTCTTAATACCATATAACATTAAGTACTCTAACTAGCAATGCAGCTCTGTAGAGGTAACTAAGACGATGTTATCCAGCCGTTAAACAGGTCAAGCCAGCAGCCAACACGTCAGTACAGCTGTGGCACAGCTGCACAGAGCAGCAATCCACCGTTGACATGTTGCATGATTATTAATTAGCAGCTTAGGAGCAAGGGAAACAAATGAGGACCTACCACCTAAAAGCACAAAAGACACGGAGTGAAACGGGCTGCCCATGGAATAGTAGAGCCGATCCCTAAAACACCCTATAACAAAACATAACACTAGCACTGCACAGTGAATCCTGGTCCGTTAGCTTGCTCTGCTCTACGTTACTACTAATACTCTACGTTACTACTAATAAAAAAAGTACTTCATAAGAACTTCAAAGCGCAGATAACTTGTCTAAAAGTGTAAATGTCTTCGGTGTATTCGAGCAATAGGCACGTTCAGATGAAATTATGCTCCAAAAATAGTTTATTCAGAAGAAATTTGAAAAATTGAACGTCAACAGTAGCCTATGGGATTTTTTTGGCAACTATGCAGGCATAGTATGGCAACACACGCTCTTAAATCTAAAAACAGATTATGTCAATACCACATCCTCCAAGATAGTGTGCATAACCAGTATCGCCATCGTATACCCTCCATTTGCAGCCTCACCTCCCTCATTCTATAGACATACGTTGCCGTCCAAGAGAGAGACAGAAACATGGAACACAGCAAAAAGCTCAAAGTTGAGTGCAGCAAAATTTGGAAAGAATGGCAAGCAGAATGCAATGCAGTTTAGGAGCGCGATAAATGAGGAAAAACAGTAAAGGGGGAAGGGAAACAACGCGTAAGGGCTGCCGTTGGCCTAACTAAGGTCAAAATAACCCACAGATTACCGCTGAGGTACGTCTCAACAAGCCATGAAGAGCAAACCTAACCAACCCAATGCAAAACACAGCCCCACAGTTCCAGGTATTCAAGCGGACTCATAATGTTGCATTCAGCATGGTAAGGACTACCGGGGGAGTAAATAAATAATTATTATTACTATATTCAGAAGCCAAAGTTCCCGCTTACACAACAAAGGCGAGATAACAACGAAGAAAGAAGAGACCCACAGCATGACGCAAGACTCACGGAACCCACGCACGAAAGTGCCCCCACACACAGGACCAATGCGCACGGGAACAGCAAGTCGGGTAAGAAGAGGAAGAACAGAATAATGCAAGAGCAAGTAGGAATTTGAAATTGGGAAGGAAGCAAAGTGAGCACGAAAGAAAGACGTCCCGAAGGCAGAGCTGATAGCCAAGGCTATTCATAGAGACTGCGAAATTTAAAAACTTACTGAATGATACTTACTGAGAGGGCCAGGTAGACTCGTTGTAAGCGACTACGTGAACTGAGGGGATAACTCGATACTAGCCACCCTGCTGGTCACGGACTGCAGCATCAGCTTTCCACAGGATGGGTGGCGTGGACAATGCCACCCGGACCTCATCCGAAGTATCATCAAGGTAAGGTATAGGGTCCCTCTGGGGCTAAACAGACAATTACTGGGCACCAGTAGCAGATCAGGAAAATGGAAGAAAGCCATCAGAAAAGCGTAGAGGAGAAAGGAGTAAATAAGAATTACAACATTAAAGGTTATGAAGAGAGTAATGAAGATCGAAAAATTTTACGGTAAAGAGAGAATTGAAGCGATGCAGCAAAAACAACTATATTACTTCCACAATTCTCGACATTTACCCGCCCAACACGTGACGCAAAAATAACAGTAGTTCAATAGCGCAAGCACACGAATGACCCTTGAACCGCACGTGATCTTCTTAATCGAAATACTTGGCCCTACAACGCCAACGCAGGAATAATATCTCGTTCCATAACTGAACACACAATATTAATTACATGACAACGAGACAAAAAATCTGAAACATGGAAGCCTCTATGAAAGCATCTGAATAGGGATTCACTAACTATACGAATTATTGCCAAGGTTCAGTGCAGAACGAAATGTCGTTTGTTTCATGGCACACAACTACAAAAAAGGGCGCCCCGAAAATGTCGCCATAAGAAGCGCCGCACGAAACTGTTGCCACAAGTCTACAACGGAGGAGCTTGAGAGGTCAGAGAAAATGGATAGACATGGGTGTTGCGTATGCTGCACCATTGCAACTTCGTATACATATATTTAAGTGAACGTCGATTGTCTCATTGATGTTAAAAATTATGCTTGATGCCCAAGCAGTCTTAGCATTAGTGTACGTAGGTTCCATTGTCATTTGGGTAGGATGGATATCCAACTACTTCATTGTTTCAATATTCAACGACAATTTTGATCCTGGAATGAGAAACAACACGAGATCGACTTTTCAAAAATAAACACTGGACCATATTAGGAGGTTGGTGTCACGTGCTTCCACTAAGATTGGGCTACTGCGTAAGGTGAATTCCGTGTTTGGTGATAGTCAGGTTGTCCGCAGATGTTTTTATGCGTTTTTGCTGCCTGTGTTGGAGTATTGCTCACTGGTCTGGGCTTCAGCTGCTGACACTCATTTGCGTCCGTTGGACCGACTTGTTAGTTCAGCCAGCAGGCTGATAATGATCTGGTGAACCCTTCCCACAGGAGAAGAGTAGCAGAGTTATGCATGTTTTATAAGGTGTACAATAATGAGAGGCAATGGTTGTAGTCTTCTCTCCCTGCCCTCAAGGTTTTTGGGGGAGCGACTCGTGCTGCGTGCGGAGCGCACTCTTTCACTTTGCAGATTGACAGATGTCGAACTAATCAGTTCTGTCGGTGCTTCGTGCCCTGGTCGGCTAGGGTTTGGAATTTGTTGCCGGCATCGGCCTTTGGTCGTATTGGCTTGCAGGCGTTTAAGTCAGCTGTGAATGGNAATGGTTTTTTGCTGGATTTCCTTCAGCAGCGTTTTGGGCTTCCCGGTGTTGCAAGATGCTTCATTTGGGTTGTATTACCTGTCCGTGGGAGCTCAGGCGTGAAGTTTTAATAATAATAATAATTATAATAACTAGAGCACTCTGAGAGCGCATACCTCCGCCAAGTGAGGCAACGGTAGAAAAAAATTCAAATTGGTTCTGAAACAATCATTTTCTTCGTATACACTCCAAAATCTAATCATTTGTGCCTTTTGATATTAATAACAGCTTGTTCAATTTTCTTGAAGATCCGTTTTTAACTTTTTGAGTTATACTGTTAACAAACGTTATGACGAACATAAGTCAATCAAACATACAAACGAACAAAGCGATCTGCACCAAAATTTGATCATTTATGTCTCTTAACATTGTTAACAAACCCTATGAATTTCATAAAGATCCATTCATTATTTTTTGAGTTATTGGGCTAACAAGCATAAAATTTAAATAGTGACAAACGAACGAACAAACGGATCATTACCAAAATTTTGTCATATACTCTTTGTTATATACCTAACAACTCATGTTCATTTCATTGAAATCCATCCATAACTTTTTGAGTTATAGCATCGAGAAAATTGAGGCAGACAAACAAACGGATGGACATATCTTTACCAAAAGTTAATAATCTGTTCCTCCTAACATACCTATCAATCCCTGTAAATTCCACCCAAATCGGTTTATAACTTTTTGAGTTATCTTGGTGACAGACAAAGAGACAAACAAACAAACAGACAGACAGCAAACACGACGAAAACATAACCTCCTTGGCGGAGGTAATAAAAACTAGTGTTGGGATGCAACGGTGGTCCTACCGAGAGCCAAGTTTCTAGCCAAGCTTCACTGCTACATGAGAAAGTTGGCCACTGTTACGTATAATTAACCTTTCGTACCACTCTGTCAGTGTTTGAAGTTCAGTGGCTCCTGCTGCTACGTGCGTGACTAATTGAAAGCTTTTCGGGCAGCTTGTGTTCAGACTCGCCATAAGGCTCGAGACTGCGGCAGAATCCAGTTGTTTAAGCGTTTGTATTCGGGCTTCTAATTTTGCTGGATAATGGTTTCTAAGAAGTGGACCGGTGGAAATCACGGTTGTGATGGAGTGTCACTGTGCCTGATATGAGCGAATATCTCTGGTTATGGTCGTACTGTGCTGCTATTTATGTGCTTTTGGTCCTCCGTTGAAGGGATAAAGGGTGACTCTCCTGGATAGCATTGTAGTCTAAATGCCGTTGTACATGGAATTCTGGAGGTCACAGTCCACAGTATGATATGCATACTCGTACACGATGTCTACTTGCTTTAACAGAATTTATTCGACACTGGCGCTGATATTCTTGACGAGCAAACACATGGTGATATTTTTTTGGCAAGCAAATCATTTGAGCTTGTGCTCTCTGTTTACACATTTGTTGTTGATGTTATTAAACTTGTTGAGCAGTTTTCATTTGTTTTGTATGAAGAGACATGTGATTTTTGTAGAATAAGGTGTATTTAGCACAGGTATTAGTTAGAGGGTCACCCAGACTGTTAACTTGACTGATGTACTGTTGAAGAAAGGTATCATACGTAGAGTTTGAATAACCTCTATTGAATAGGGTTTGCTCCAGTGAACTGTACAATTTAGAATGAGTTAAGTAGATGAGATCTTGACGTATCACTGTATGAGTGCCCTTAATGTCCTATCGTTGTAACTTTTGGAACATTTACAATTTACATTCACGTAAATCCCACATTAGTAAGTATCAGATAAAGGTAGGCTGTGAAGTTGTGTTGGTCGCTGCTGTCGACCAAAACTTCCTCACAGTTTATCATTCTCTTGTTGAGGTTGAGCTCTTGCATCAAATTAAGGATAAATACGCAGTGAATGGCACTTGTCAAGGCAGTCAGTTGTTATAAGCTTTGCTACGGTATCAATAACTAGAAAACGATCAACAACATATAGAGAAGGTTTCTTGCGAACTATAGGAATATTAAATTGAACAAATGAAGTGCCGCTGATTTCAATTTTCTTAAATGTAGCGTAAAAATAAAAAGACAATGAAATTGGAAGCCGCGAGTCTCAGCATCTAAAATTAACAACAAATTATTTATGAATCGCTAAGATCCCCAAAAGCACCAATAAATATCTATAGGTATTGAGCCTAATGGTCGAAACAGAAAATTATAGGCTCAAAGCTGCATTTGTGTCACGCACTGCTATTCTCGTCAGTTGGAGTACCAATGAGACGATATCGGAAACTCCCACAGGTAGGAGAATTTTTCTTGAATCGTTCCTTCATGCACCCAGAGACCGGTGAGGTAATATTAACTACAATTTTTTGGTTGCAATGCTTTCTTTAGAAAAACCAAATATTTTAGTTATTATACCAAAATCAAAGAAAATGTTTATGGTACATTTTTATTTGTTCACTATTGCTTCATGTGTTTGGTAATAATAAGACTATATTAGTATCACTTACCAAATGCTATTTTGTAATTAATAAGAATAACCAAATCCAGTCGAGTACCAAACCATTTTTGTAAAAATCGCAATGATATTTCGTAATATAACTAAAATATTCATCCAAATCAATTGGTAATAACCACTAAAAATTTAACTATCTGATAGCCAAACCACTAGTTCAGTTATCTCAACTATACTGTACTTTAGTTTATGCGACCAAACCGGTCTCTGTGGGTACAACCGGTCGTTACTCGACTTCAAACATAGGATATCAACAGCAGGAACTCTTAACCCGCGAGTTTTCTAGCACTCGCGCGACTGAGAAGCAATGCATTCTTCGTTTTTGTTTGAATGTTTTCCGCTAACAGATCTTCCCACGCTCTGCATTTTTCATTCAACCATTGCTCAAACTTTCCAACGATCGCACCGCCTTTAGTAATGAAGTGCATTCGATTAACAAGATAACACCGTGATGCAACGTTCGTATCATCTGCGTAGTAACAACTGATGGACTTAAGCATTCATCGACATATTCGCCCAATGTTTCTTCCGCTAGTAACTCTATACCGCAATAGAAATAAGAAAGTTTTGAAACAGAACCAGCACGCTATCCCGTGCATCGCTGTGAGTATACTGCCTTGGCCTGCGGGCGCAACACGGAAGCTGCTCTTTTCGTGCTATATGAACACGCCAAGGCAGATACGTAAAAGGGTACTGGTTTTGGTAAAGTATTTTTCTCAAAGCACGCATGCATTTGAGGCCGCAGAGTTTAAGTTACCTCTGAAAATATGCCAGTGCATTTGTACCTCCAAAACAGTCTTCTCTTTTCTAAAGAACGTACATACTAAGCTACGATCTGGATTTTCTACATAATCTCTCTTTTCACGCCGATGATCATTATTCATTCCAGAATTTTCTTTCAGTAATACGTAAAGAAACTTTACTGGTTTCAAAAGCTGAAAGTTGCAACTATTTTCCCTGAGGTCATTTACTTCCTCACTAAAAGTGACCTACTGACTTTGAAACGCATCCTTCAATGCATGACCTGGCAAATAATAATCAAACGGGGTTGATGGCATTCGACAAAAAATGCGGAAGTTCGAATCAGTGCTTGTGCGCTTGTGTATCGCTGATGGTACAATAAATTAGATGAGTGCATGAGCGGCACCTTGGCGCTGCACGATTGCTGGCCAACATTTCTCTTCTAAATTTGGGGCAATTTTTATCTGGTGACTTCTATATCGAAGCAATTATGGCACCTGACTGTTCACTGAGAAAAGGCTCCTTGCTTTTATAAGATATTTTGCTATTAGTTTTGTTTCACCTGCCTGTTTTAAGTGCCACCGACGCTACACTTTGAGATCAAACGCCAATTTTACCCTGTTACCCTCAAATGGGGACAGCCTAACTGTGACGCAGCGGGTGTAAATTCCTGTAGCACAAACCAGAAAGGCCAGAGGCGCCCCTATCGCTTTATGACTTCGATTAAAACTTGAGCATAAAGCATCGCCAAAAATAGCTCCCGCTTGCACCGAACAGAGTAGCGTTTGCTGACACTTTTGTCATGCTTTATCACGGTAATTGAAAGCATCCCCTAGGTGCCATTAACAAATGATGGGCTGCTTTACGGCCTGCTAAGACAGTAAAATACAGGCGGGAAAGCTTCTGTAAGTGCAGGAAATACTGACGTTGGACGGTTTCTTCTAAACAGTCTGGTATAGTTCCACCTTATTGCGTTATATTCTGTAACTAGCATGACCAAAGGGTTTTGGGCCCTCTGTGTAGCCACGTCTATACAACGTCACGTTGCGGTCATATCACCACCTTAACCTCCAGCTATAGAACATCAGAAGATATAATAACTAACCACTGTACTTCAGTATTTAATTTTGTGTAGTAATAATTTAGGAGACTTAGCGTAACTCAAGGGACCAAAGTTATTACCACTTGACTCGCCAAGTGGGCCTTAGAATTCCACTCCCGTCTCCTGCATGTGGTATAAGAGACGACCAAATGCAAGGTTAATTTCATGCGACTAAACTGGGATCTCTTCTCATTGTCTCATTGGCCACCGGATGCTACTTGGCTGAGGTATGAGCTTGAAGAAGGCTGGTTGTGGGAACCCTCATGTGACGGAATGCACTTGGAAGGTGAATCAGCTCCAAGGAGCCAAAGGCAACCAGAGAGGAAATCACCTGGCTGTTGCCATAGCCGTGAGTTCAGCATTCCACAGTCAGCTAATCTCCGTACCTTTCTTCATAGCACACTCAAGATTGTTTCTCCCGCCACCCCCCCCCCTTTTTTTTGTTTCGTGCTAACCCCGTGCTGTAAGCAGCAATTTCTTGGATGGTTGATGGTTGGACGCACTTGTCCACTGTGACTGTCGTCCTCATATATAGTCAGATGAAACCGAGGTTGTATAATGCCTGCTCTTCACGGCAGCTCTGCCCAGTGGACCGTTTACTTCTGCCTCTGCTACTCACTTGCTCATGGGACTTTTTATGCTTTATCTGCTGTCTTTATCTGCTTTTATCTGCACTTTTTCTACTTCTGTGCGGAGATACGGAAAGTAACCTGAGACCGACTTGGGCTCGGGGATGTCGTCTCATATATTGAAATATTAGAGGATTGTATATCAACCTCACGGAGCTGGGCTTTGTGTCCTATGGTGTTGATGTGTTGTGTTGTGCTGAAACCCACGTGTCAGGTAGGAGGCGAAACCCAAATCTTGCTCTGGCAAGTTTTCAAGACTCTCTCCGCAGGCCAGTTGAATTTGGGCCTGAATTTTTAGATATGTTTATATATTGTGTATCAGGAATGGCTTTTGCACTTATCGGCAGTTAACATATGAATGTGTGTGTGTCATGAGACAGTGGTTGGTAGAATATGTGGCTATGATTCTATTGGAATCCAGCTGCTGATGATTCCATATATGACTGTTTGCTGACGGCGATGGCTCACATTTATAGTGCAGATGCTAAGCCGGCGTTTTTTTTTTTTTTTTGCTAGAGATATTATTGCGCACCACAGGAACTGGCTGGAAGCAGCATCACTTACTGACTGTGTTGGCGAGACTTCGTTGGACATTTCCACCTTGTCTGATTGTGTGCAGCTTGTTCGGGGTTCACGCATATTGCTGGCAATTGTCTTGACTCGACTTCGTCATAACTAATCTCCCTGGTTTGGTGACTGTGTCAGTTGGCTCCCTTGTTGGCACTTCAGATCGCTTACATTTTGTTTTGTCATTGGAGCTGAACCAGGTAGTTCCAGTGGCTGACATCAGGAGAGTGGTGTTCGTTAAGAGTAGAGCTAATTGCAATGATACCGCTAGGGCAGTAACGGAGTTTCCTTGGCCCCAAACACTCTGCAGTGGTGACCTTCTCTCTAAAGTTGATGACTTGACTGTGTCTGATTTAGAGCGGTTCGTGAGGTCTTGGGACGAACCGTGATTTGACGATCAGTATCGGTTAGCTTTCGAAGCTAACCAAGAAGCTTTTAGGGTTTGGCGGCGTTCGCGTAACCGTATGTTGTAGCATACACATGGACTATAGCGTCAGGAGTGTCTGTTGAGCATTGACCATTCACATCGTTGATAGAGTGAACTAAAGGGTTCAGTCTTCGGTGCTGAACCTTCGTGACTGCCTCTTCTTGGCCCTGGTAGTGGTATCATTGCTGATCTCTAAGCTGAGGCGGAGTGCCTCTCGGATCATGTTGATAGAAGCAGAGCAGAGATATATTGTTTCTCCTCATGAATGTCACACCTGAGCCCCATTTAACCTCTTTGGCATTCAGGTCTAGCACTATCATAATGCTTCTTGAGGATCTTGATCTATATGTTGGTGTGGACCCGGTCGGTATGTTTCCATTATTTTATAAAAATTTTTCTGGCGTTCTTGCCCTTAAGTTTGGAGTGATCTTCCGTAGCCTGATACGGTTGGGAAAGTTTCCCCGTTGTTGGCGTACTACGCATATTACACCATTTCCAAAAGTCCAGTGTCGCCATTAATTGACTAAATGATGACATCTATTCTGTCGAAGCTGTTTGAGAAATTATTGACTTTTAGCTGGGTCGTTTTGCTGAAGTTTGTCTGTCTGCTATTCCGTCTGTCTGTCTTTCATCAAGATAACTCAAAAAGTTATGAACGGATTTTGACGAAATCTACAGGGATTATTAAGTATATTAGGAGAAACAAATGATCAAAATTTTGCGAAGATCCGTTGATCTTTTTGTTTGTTGCTCTGTCTCATTTTTCTCAATGGCATAACTCAAACAGTTATGGAAGAATTTTTATGAAATTTACATGAGTTGTTAGGTATATCACGAAGAGTAAATGACTAAGTTTTTGTAATGATCTGTTTGGTCGTTCGCTAGTTGGTCACTATTTTTATACATGTTAGCACAAATAATTCAAAAAATTTTGAAGGATCTTCATGAAATTTATTGGAGTTGTTTGTAATGTTATAAGACACAAATGACTAAATTTTGGTGATTATAGGTTGGTCCGTTTGTGATTTTGAATAATGTTTGTTCTGACAAACATTCTTTGCTAGCAGCATATCCCTAAAAATTATAAACGGATCTTTAAAAAAAATACTGAAGCTGTTAACACAGTTGAAGGACATAAAGGGTTAGATTTGGGTATTGAAACAAAGAAAATTATAGTCTCAGAACCAATTTGAATTTTTTGTAACCGTTGCCTTGCTTGGTGGATGTATGCGCTTTCAGTGTCCTCTAGTTCATGATTTTGTTTCTGAGCATAGGCAGAGTGTATCTCTTGACGGTTATTGAGTGACTCAGTCGCTTTTGTTTTGGGTGTCCCTCGGGATAGCGTTATTGGCCAACTGCTGTTTGTTTTGTTCACTAGTGATATACTGTCTTCGCCGGAGAATACGATGATAAACAATGTTTACGACTCCACTTTGAGATCGAGCAGTAATATCAACCCCCAGCATGCGTAATGTTGTTGTCCAGTCTCTAAATAGGGACTTATCAGGCATCAGTGCATGGTGCTCTGCTTCGAGTAGGAAGCTAAATGCCAGCAAGACTTAAGCTATGATTGTCAGTCGGTCTTGAACAATTTTTCCCTCATCCATATCTGAAAATAGAAGACACTGTGCTTCAGGGGTCTACCTTTCAGGAGATTCTTGGTATCGACTGTGATGAAAAGCTTACGTTGGAGGTGCACATTAGGCGCCTTGTGTCACGTGCTTCTTGTAAGACTGGGCACGTGTCTACGGTAAATTTTGCGTTTGGAGACAAAGATTGAGTCCGTGGATGCTGTTATACTTTTTTGATTGCTCGTTGATTTGGGTTTCGTCTGCTGACAGCCACATGTGTCCATTCTATTGGACCGACTTGTAAGCTCAGCCAGCAGGTGGCCTACCTCTGCATGTTTTACAAAGCATAGCACAGTGAAGAATATTGGTTGTAATCTTCTGCACCTGGTTCCAGGTCTTTGGGAGAAATGCATGTCTGGCGGCTTGTACCTACCTCTTCACATTGGAGATTGTTAAATCTCATGCTTGTTTGTCCAGTCGGTGTTTCCGGCCCTGGTGCATTGTGGTATGGAATTCATTGTTGTTTGCAGCTTTCGTTCGTCTTCGTCTGCTAGCGTTTAAGTCAGCTGTTAATGGCTTTCTGACAGCATTTCTTTGACAGCGTTTTTGGCTTTCCGGTGCTGCATGACGTTTCATTTAGTTGCACCGTCCGTGGAGGCTGGAGCGTGAAAGTTTTAATAATAATAGTAAGTTTACTTGAGGGCGACAGAAAAGTCAGTGTTAACGAGACGTTTGCTTGTTTTCTCAAGATGTCGAAGGGAAGAAATTTTTTGCAGTCGTTGTTGCCTGTGCTGCACACGAAATCGCCAATGTTGTCCTTGACGTATCAATCCCTTCTGCTGTCATTTTCATGAGGCGGCGGTGGTTGTGACGGTGGCGGTAGTGGCAACGGAGACGATGAGAGGTCTTCCATGTTTAGAGAATGGTTGTTCGAACTGTGCTTAATGACGATGCTTCACAAAAACTCTCGATGACTCTGAGTGAGGCAAGCGGTGCTAGGGCTTTTCTGTGATTGACCAATCGAGGAACCAGCTGTGCCAATCAGCGCAGTAAATCGGGCAGCAGCTACGCCGGGCGCTGAGGCTGTTGTTCCCCAACCAGATGCAAGATTCTAAGCATACCGGTCCATTGAGTGTTTACGGAAAGATTATTCTTAGGTCATTATAGCTTCTTCTATTTGTAGGCGAGTTTTGTCGTTGTTCTTTCGTAGAATTTTAGTGCTGTTAACTACGGTTTCTGCGGTGATTTGTTGGTTATGGTTATTTCTTACATGGTTAGCGATAGCGGGACATCCTCCTCAGAGGCAAATTGTTGATCTCCATGATAAGTGCAGTTGTCGTTATGCCAATGTATGCATGAGCTAAAGTGGAGCCCACAGTCTCCAACGCTTTACGTAAATTCATACATGTCGTTTGATTGTTGTAGTTCGGTTGGTGGCGGTGAACTGGTCCTTATGGGCAACTGAGCTCTCATTAGATTCTTGTAGTAGATGATGACGTTTAACTTGTCTTCAGAGTTTCTGCACGTAACATTGTGGTCGATAATGGTTATGATTACACGTTCGCCTATTTTGTAGGCAGACGAGATTTGGTTTTTGTAGAAAATTTGGACTATAAAAAAAGGAAACAGTATAATGATACTACCCTTTTAAAGTATATCTAACACTACTCACTTCATTCTCGTAACACACACTCGTAATTTGGCAAACGCCAAAAAAGCCGCACCGACCGGCACATGCTTTCGATTCCCCAAATTTGCTACGTAAATACCGCTTGAATCTCTGCGACGGCCGCTCTCTGCATGTTCGTGAGCGCTTGCCTTTTATATCGCCAGCAGCAGTTATTGTTTTCTGCCCGCAACAGAGTCCCAAAAATGTGGCCAAAAGTTGAGGTCACTGAGTCAATAAACGGATTAGCAGCGGGACGCACCAGCTGTGCGGTATTGACTATCACTGCTTAATCAAATCGAAAAAATAAGTGAAGCTCTGAACACTCTCATATGAGCCACGATATTAAGATTATTGCATATATATTGTTCAGCACTGCGCTCCAGCTACCTTTGCGGGTTACAATTTGATTTTCTGCTAGCGAGTTAGTTGTTAAATAATGCATGCATCTAAAAGCTGCTAACAACGAAACAAGCAAAGTTCTCGAGTCAAAATGATGCTGTCTGTTAAGTGTACAGCTCTGAAGTTCTCTGTGACATTAGTTATTCCTTTCCCTCTGGTGCGTTGTATCTGCAAAGCGCCAAATAGCAATATATTTCGACGAGAAAGGCTTCTTCCAGCTAGAGTTTTGCTGAAACCTACAATAGGGTGGAGCGAAAAAGGGAGGTTTTGCAACTTTTTTTGATATGTGACTTGAATTAGAGATGTTATGTTGCCAAAGTGCCTCAAAACAATCATGTTAAAATTATAGAAGTGTATATGAACATTTTGAGGTGCCCCACGAATATTAAATTTTGCAAAATTTCTAAAATGTAATTGTCTATACATCATAATTACAATACCAAAATTATTGTAATAATTCATAATACTAATAACATACTCAACTCTGCAATGTCTATTCAAGCATCTTCAGGTGGTATCATGCTAATAACATTTATATGTTTTTTTAGCAAATTTCCTAGATTTTTAATTACTGTTATGGAGCTTATAGTACGTTCTTTAGCTTAGTGCAGTTGCTTATAATTGTGTAATCAACTTTAAAAAATGTATAAATGAATGTTTTGACTATCCAGCACTTTAATTAATTCCAAAATATTAATAAAAATGTATAAAATTCAGTATTTTCAACAGTCTTGGGGCACTCAAGATGCTAGATTTTTGGAAAAACCCTTTTAACATAATCAATCCTATACACATGGCAACAAAATAACACCATGGGAAAAAATATTTCGAAAGTTTGTTTTTTCGCTCCAACCTAACCTACAACTGGCGGTACAACAACACTTCCCTGACCTAAGTCTAAGCGTTATTGAACCTCGAAGAGACATTGATTATGCTCATATCACATATAGCGCGACAGGTGGTGATGCCCACATGGCAACAAAATCACACCATGGGAAAAAATATTTCGAAAGTTTGTTTTTTCGCTCCATCCTAACCTACAACTGGAGGTACAACATCGCTTCCCTGGCCTAAGTCTAAGCGTTATTGAACCTCGAAGAGACATTGATTATGCTCATATCACATATAGCGCGACAGGTGGTGATGCCCGTGCTTGCAACACGTCTCTTCCCTACATTCCACCCACTTTCAATGATGGCCGCCCTATAGCGCTAGCTGTTTGCATCAGTGTGAGCGAAGTTTACTGTGATGAAAAAGGCAAGTGCTGTTGGGCTGTCACTGACGCGAGAATGAGTGTAATCTAGGGGAGAGACGTGTCAGAAGCACGGGCATCAGCAGATGTCGCACTAAATGTAATATAAGCATTAGGGAGAGTTAACACATAATTTTGTGGCTCACATACAGCGCAGTTTCGCTTCCCCTTCTGGACTGGAGTCATCTAATAATGGGCGATAGCAACAGTAATGGGCTGTAATGAGAATGAGTGTAATCTAGGGGAGAGACGTGTCGGAAGCACGGGCATCAGCAGATGTCGCACTAAATCGCCACCATAAATTCCGCAAAAGCTTACTAAAGTAAAGAGCAAGATTGATCAAAGGACAAAAGTCATCATGTGTATTACAGCGACAAACTGGATGCCGGCGAAAACTGGAAGAGATTGAACATAAACTTGCAAAATCTCATGATGAAGAGAAGCAGAAGAAGAACTACAAGCCATCAAGAAGATAAAAGAAAACAGTAAGTACTTCTTCTCTTATGCATAAAATTACGCGTCTCTGAAAACAAAAATAGGACCGTTATTGGACGAAAATGGATCAATGACTGATAATGATCAGGAGATGAGTGAAATACTGAGCCGTCAATACCAGAAAGTCTTTAGCAAAAAGACCAGTAACCC
>LQNS02277999.1:12858473-12869741 GCA_001587735.2 Parhyale hawaiensis
TAGAGGATCGGTAGGAGAGGAAACAGTAAACCAGTCATCATTTACGTCAAAACAATATATTAAACACCGTCGTGTGTTTATTTGTTCATGTAATAATGTATTTATATGTTTGTGTCGTGTTACGCTCTAACGAAATAGGCGAAGACTAGGCAAGGTTGCGATTTCGTAATTAGGTTGCGTTTTCAAGGCAATCGATGACCAGGTTGGAGAAGATGGCAAAAGTGGGATAAATATTCCTCGATCTGAATGCATTTCTTGCTTAACACACATCTTAAAATCGAAAAATTAAAGATATTTACAGCGTCTAAGTCTAAGTGCTGCCACTGCATTGAGATTTTTGTAACTTTCTTCATACATCGATTCATTTGTTTGCTCTCAGTTCACGACGTACAAATTCACTACTTGATCAACGACGGGCAGACGACGCGATGATTTTTCACGGGCAGTAGACACAAAAATTATTTTTTCCAGCTTGTTGCCTTCCTTTGACGGAGCAGTTTTCGCTTCAACATGAAAGTTTCTATGCACTGAAGGCTTATTCGGTAGGTATGATACGCAGGTTCCAGCTAGTTGAATTAAATTCAATAATGTTTTGCTGCCTTGACAATTTAATTTTTTTCCGTATGTTACCTACGGGGGGGGGGGGCGATTGTGCTGCTTAGATGAATTGGAAGAGAGAACACTTATGTCTTCTGACACTCTGAGTCGGCCGTTGTAGAGTACCGTTCAGAAGCATATTACTAACAAAAGCATGTTATTTGAAGACTGTCATTTTTGACAGCGCCGCCACTCTAGTATTCGTTAATAAACATCGTGAGAGAAGCTCAGTCTGAGAGTGAGGCCAAAGCCTCAGTCACCAGTTAAGCTGTTTTGTATGCACAAACTCTCCATTAATATGGCGGGACGAGGTGTGAGGCACCGGCTAATTAGAACGTCGTCCCTGAGTTTTCAATATAAAGATGAAGCATAGTTGCTTCAACCTAAAGATGTATTTCCTTGTGAGCACAATAACTCAGCGGACAAAACGAGACACCGCGTGGTGTATGTATACTCTAAATATAATTTATCTCGCACGAGAGAATTCGATTTAAAACATGTCTGATGAAGCAGCTCGCTGCCATGCCTAGCTTGGCATTATTGCGTTGTAATCAATTGAATAACGTGAAGTGTAACTAAACGGACAGCATTCGATGAATAAATTGTAAGGTACATTTTAGAGGCCTGCGGGAGAGCGAGGTACATGTGTACAGCCCAACTGATACTCTCCATACGCTCTGTACAGTTACTTGCGTTTTCAACATGCGATGTACATTTAGCTCTAGCGAGCAACAGTTAATGTTAACAAACTCTTGCTATTTGTGCAAAATTTACCTCTACCAATCTATTGGGGCTGCACACGGATATATTCTTCATCCAAGTGAAGCTGCATTCCTTTATCTTTTTCTTTAGTGGTGATAAAAGGCGACCGAAAACTACGCAAACTGCGGCACCACAGAAAACACCCAGCAGAGTGACTCCACACACGTGGAGTGACGTGAGCAACGTCACCTGGACTTCTTCCGAAGACTCTCAAGAAGAATAACAAGAAAAGAATGTAATTCTTCGCTTACTTGTAAAGCAGTTACTGGTTATACAGGATAGAAACATTTGCTCGAGATAATTTTTGCGCGTTATATGAGTTACTGTTTCCACTTGTATAAGTTCCTTAAAGACAATACATGTGGAGGTCTTTCGCACACTGTGGTAAAGCAGTTTTACCAGTCCTGTATTGTGAACTGCCACTATTTTTCTCATTACTTTACTTCAACCAGTTTTTTTCGGTCGCCTTTTATCACCACTAAAGAAAAAGATAAAGGAATGCAGCTTCACTTGGATGAAGAATATATCCGTGTGCAGCCCCAATAGATTGGTAGAGGTAAATTTTGCACAAATAGCAAGAGTTTGTTAACATTAACTGTTGCTCGCTAGAGCTAAATGTACATCGCATGTTGAAAACGCAAGTAACTGTACAGAGCGTATGGAGAGTATCAGTTGGGCTGTACACATGTACCTCGCTCTCCCGCAGGCCTCTAAAATGTACCTTACAATTTATTCATCGAATGCTGTCCGTTTAGTTACACTTCACGTTATTCAATTGATTACAACGCAATAATGCCAAGCTAGGCATGGCAGCGAGCTGCTTCATCAGACATGTTTTAAATCGAATTCTCTCGTGCGAGATAAATTATATTTAGAGTATACATACACCACGCGGTGTCTCGTTTTGTCCGCTGAGTTATTGTGCTCACAAGGAAATACATCTTTAGGTTGAAGCAACTATGCTTCATCTTTATATTGAAAACTCAGGGACGACGTTCTAATTAGCCGGTGCCTCACACCTCGTCCCGCCATATTAATGGAGAGTTTGTGCATACAAAACAGCTTAACTGGTGACTGAGGCTTTGGCCTCACTCTCAGACTGAGCTTCTCTCACGATGTTTATTAACGAATACTAGAGTGGCGGCGCTGTCAAAAATGACAGTCTTCAAATAACATGCTTTTGTTAGTAATATGCTTCTGAACGGTACTCTACAACGGCCGACTCAGAGTGTCAGAAGACATAAGTGTTCTCTCTTCCAATTCATCTAAGCAGCACAATCGCCCCCCCCCCCCGTAGGTAACATACGGAAAAAAATTAAATTGTCAAGGCAGCAAAACATTATTGAATTTAATTCAACTAGCTGGAACCTGCGTATCATACCTACCGAATAAGCCTTCAGTGCATAGAAACTTTCATGTTGAAGCGAAAACTGCTCCGTCAAAGGAAGGCAACAAGCTGGAAAAAATAATTTTTGTGTCTACTGCCCGTGAAAAATCATCGCGTCGTCTGCCCGTCGTTGATCAAGTAGTGAATTTGTACGTCGTGAACTGAGAGCAAACAAATGAATCGATGTATGAAGAAAGTTACAAAAATCTCAATGCAGTGGCAGCACTTAGACTTAGACGCTGTAAATATCTTTAATTTTTCGATTTTAAGATGTGTGTTAAGCAAGAAATGCATTCAGATCGAGGAATATTTATCCCACTTTTGCCATCTTCTCCAACCTGGTCATCGATTGCCTTGAAAACGCAACCTAATTACGAAATCGCAACCTTGCCTAGTCTTCGCCTATTTCGTTAGAGCGTAACACGACACAAACATATAAATACATTATTACATGAACAAATAAACACACGACGGTGTTTAATATATTGTTTTGACGTAAATGATGACTGGTTTACTGTTTCCTCTCCTACCGATCCTCTANGCCTATTTCGTTAGAGCGTAACACGACACAAACATATAAATACATTATTACATGAACAAATAAACACACGACGGTGTTTAATATATTGTTTTGACGTAAATGATGACTGGTTTACTGTTTCCTCTCCTACCGATCCTCTAGGGGAACTTTACTGGTAACCTTGCAATTAAGGTAGTAGAGACGTCTCCGGGACCAAGATCTGTCTTTTAGTTTTCTCACTATTTACGAGTTTTGAGTTGTTTTTCTTAATTCTTTTTGTTGTGTTAAAACGCATTTATTCTCATGCATTGGTTCCTCCGATCGTAGGCACTTATTATAGATAACAGTAGATAGCTGGCGGTAGATGGGCCAAGAGGCCCACTCTCAGAGAGCAACCGGAACTAACACTCCGGCTCTTTATGAGCCATTGCCGTTATGTAAATAATTTTGATATCTGCGAGAGAAAATGAGAAAAGAGAAACGACTTAGTCAGCCCTTGAAGATAATTGCGCAAGCCTAATTTTTTTGCAGCAGACTATCGGAGAGTCTGAGAAACTAAGAAGTTGGGGCAAGAAAGATAATGGGTTAGGAAAGCTTGAATATAGCGCCGGAATTGCATCAAATTGTGAGGGGGGCAAGGGTAGCTGGGGGTCCGTAGAAAAGTAAAAACTGGGGCCCAAAAATCATCAATGTGTAACAATGATTGCATTCTGAACTAGAGCACTCTGAGAGTGCATACCTCCGCCAAGTAAAGCAACGGACACGAAAAAGTCAATTTGGCTCTGAAATCATGATTTCTTTTCTATCAACTTCAAAACCTAATCATTTGTGCCTTTTAATAGTATCAACAGCTTCTGCAATTTTTTTAAGAACCTTTCATAACTGCTTGAGTTATGCTGCTAACAACCATTATGACACACATAACTCAAACATACAATCGAACCAACCAATCTGCACCAAAATTTAGTCATTTATATCTTATAACATTACTAACAACTCCTGCAAATTTCATAAAGATCCATTCAAAGCTTTTAGAGCTATTTCTTAACAAACATTATGACAAACACAACTCAAACATAGAAATGCATTAACCGAGCTCCTCCAAAACTTGTTCATTTTTGCCTTTCCTCATTATAAACAACTCCTGTAAATTTCATAAAGATCCATTCAAAACTTTTTGAGTCTTTGCTAACAAATATTTTGACCAACATAAGTCAAGCATACAAACGAATCAATCGATCTGCACCAAAATTTAGTCATTTATATCTTTGAACGTTACTAACAACTCCTGCAACTTTCATGAAGGTCCATTCAAAGCTTTTTGAGTTATTGCTTAACAAACATTATGACAAACACAGCTCAAACATAGAAACAAATCCCTCGATCTCTTTCAAAATTTAACCATTTTTGCCTTTCAACATCATAAACAAATAATTCAAATTTCATAAAGATCCGTTCAAAACTTTTTGAGTTATTGCTTAACAAACATTATGACAAACACAGCTCAAACGTAGAAACGAATCAACCGATCTGCACCAAAATTTAGCCATATTTGCTTTTTAACATTATTAACAACTCCTGTAAATTTTATAAAGATCCATTCAAAAAATTTTGAGTTATAGTGAAGCAAACATTATGACAAGCACGACTCAAACGTAGAAATAAATCAGCCGATCTGCACCAAAATTTAGCCAGTTATGTCTTTAACATAATTAACAATTCCGGTCAGTTTCATAAAGATTCGCTCAAAACTTCTTGAGTTATTGCGCTGACAAACATGAAATCAAACACAGCAACTAACATACGAACGAAAAAACAGATCATCACAAAAATTTAATCATTTACTCTTGTAATATACCTAACAACTCATGTAAATTTCATAAAAATCCATTCATAACTTTTTGAGTTATACTATTGAGAAAAATGAACCAGACAAACAAACGGATAGACGGATCTTCACCAAAAGTTAGTTATCTGTTCCTCCTAACACACCTAACAATCCCTGTAAATTTCGTCAAAATTCGTCTATAACTCTTTGAGTTATTTCGGTGACAGACAGACAAAGAGGGAGAGAGACAAACCCGACAAAAACATAACCTCCTTGGCGGAGGCAAATATGCATATATTACTATATTACTTTTTTATGTACCTATTAAAAGGACTATCTTGAAATCCTTTTAAAATATTTTTTTCTTGTAAAGTTCTACCGCAGAAATGCTCATATTGGGCAAAATGATAGTGTTGAGCACATCAAAGACATTAATGCTATGTATGTCTCCCTATCTGAAGTGGATTTTGTCACCGCTCGTCACTTTAAGCTTTTTATTTTTCCTTCCAGAGGGACCCTTCTCTTGGCAAGGAAGCTAGGGCAATTGCCCCCAATGCCCCCTTATAAATATGACTGCTCAAATTTATCTGTTATTTAAACTACTTAAGCCTAAACTGGTTTCATAATTTTCTAGGTAACAAACTCTATTCTAAGTAAATAAAACTACAAAAATAAAAACGATAGACGTCAGCAAAATGTAATCATTGAGATATATGTTTGAGACCTCTGCAATGCCTGCATGCAGCACAACACAGCATAAACACAGAATTTTCTGCAGTGCTTTAACTAATAAGTGTTTCTACTACGACACCTAACTCAAAACAGTTGAGTAATTCCCTTATATAATCAATTCACTCTCCTCTGTGCTCCGCAGCGCTCGATATAGTCACTATTTTGCCTGTGTTCACTTACAGCTCTCCCCCTAGACCACTCCTCCTCCTCCTCCTTCAGAAGACTCGTGCGCCTTTGAGACCCCATGCTCCATCCTTCAAAAGATCTCCAAGACAAATAATTTTCAGCATCTTTTGTTGGAAACTGACACTAAGTCTTATCTTAATTGTGGTACCTGTACTACATATACTGCTTGCTCTATGCCGTAAAGATGAATTTGTGCGATCTTCAAAAAAATGTAAAGATTAAATATTTTGCGCTGCGCTTCTGGGTCCTAGAGAAATGAAACCGAAACTTGCTACAGCCACAACACTGGAAGGGACGCACATGCAACAGTTGTTATAAAGGAGTTGGGTATTCATGTAGCTCCTTTCGTTCCAAGCAGCGCATAACTTTAATCTTGGCGACAATGCACTCGTCTTCTTTGCATGCTCTATAGGGGAAGCTTCTGCGAAGTGAACTTGCTTGATCTTGCCGAGCTAATCAGTACTTTGCTTCTGAAATGTAGCGCAAATTATGGATAGAAAGACAGAGAACTGGAAAAGTTGTTTGGTCAGCGGGGACGCTCTGTTCTCCAACTCTGGATTGTTGACTCCCACCAGCGACCACGACGCTGTACATGTTTATTAGATGCTCGAATGTTTATCCCTTCAGTGATGGTCGTTTACTTAAGACATTGCGTACTAGGTCCCGTACGTGAATTTTTTCATCTCAAGCACTGATTAGCATATTGGCCCTTCATCCCTCCTCTTCCCTCGGGAGGGGGGTGGGTCGCCCCCTCTCTCTAGAAGACCCCATAAGTTACCGCTGCCTCAGGTACTCCATTGGGGCGTGTGTCAAAAACAACTGTGTGTGACAGCTCCACATCGCTGCTATGCGCTCATTCAACCAAATTAGGACCAAAGCTTAGCTTTGACAGAGACCGAAAAAGTAAAGGATATGATAAACCAGGAATTTATCCTGCTGGAACATTATCATACCAGCATTGCAGCTGCTGCGTCAAGTGGTAAATGATAAACTGTACAAGAAAGCACGGAAATTCACAGAGCAGTTTATGCAGTCGCCAGGGCCCGGAGAGTTTACTAGCGGCATGTTCGATTGGGCAGCGAAATAAAAACCTCAGTCAGCTCAACAAAGTGATGTTGCTACTAAAACCTGCAACACGCCCTTAATTAAACATGATGAAATCAAAGCTTCTGTTTGCCGCTCCGGACCAGACAGTTAATGGGTTTTACTTTAATCAACTTTGACAAAAACCGAACGAGCCCTGATTCTTAGCTGAACACTCCAAGTTCATCAAATCAACATTTTACGTCAAGTAATTGTCTTCACCCGCCCCAACTAGCGCGGTGCACCTGTAGATCACTGGCATCCACGTTGTTAGCTCATCGGGACCTCCCAGCGCGCTGCTCAACAAGTCCGGACAGGAAACTAAATTCAATACAACGGATGTCTCTGAACTAAACTTAATGGAACAAAAGTCTGCGAACGAAGCTCATTGCAACGCATGACCCACTAAGTCTGGAAGGACAGACACACGCACACAAGCGCTGAAAACTATGTATCCAAGCTAGCGGTTACTCCACGTTCTATAAATATTTCTTGCTCGCACTGCCGACGCTAACAGAGACGCTCCTGCCTGTATAGAAACGGATGGACCAGAACCGGCTGCTGCAGCCGACCTCGTACGTCACTTTCAGCCGCCGTAATCGAGCCAGTTTATTCGTGCCCCTTTTGTCTTATTTTGCATGAGCCGCTGCTGCTCTCGGGCACCTCGTTTGCATACGGCGGCGCCTAATCACTGCCTGCTCTATTTCACGATCTCTCTCCCACTACAGTCCTGCCTTAAATCTATCGCCGTGAAGGCTAAAATGGAGTTCTTTTGGGTCAAAAATGGGCTTCAGCACGACTGAGCCATACCTGCTGTCGTGCCGATTTATTTCTTCCTTGTTTGAATGCTTCTTTTTCTTTCTTTTTTTCCGATTCATTTTCTATCTATGCATAGTGCAGAGTTCTTGTTAATTTTCGCCGATGATGATAAAGATGAACAGGTGATCCACAATTTAGCCTTTGTTTTAAATAAAATTCCATTGCTTTTCTATTTCACTTACGTCACTCACTGATAAAAATAAGCAGCAAATATTTTCATGTGTTAGCCTCATGGGCAATCGCGCTTTTTTCCGCGAATTAGAGGAAATTTTCGATGGTATCTTGCAGTTCGTTATCTTGTCTGTGTGAAAAGAGTTCCAAACCAATGCATAGTTTTATCAGGTTATTCTTTACTTACTTCAAATGGGTTGCGAACGGGTTGTGCTAACACTAGTTGTTACAAATCTCCGCTCAATGTAGTGGTTATTAACAGGAGTTTTTGAAGCTCCTTATATTAAGGGCGTGAAGTCCGACATCTATGTGGTGCGAGATTCCTTAGATTGTGAATTACTTAACACCTATTTCCGTGCGTGATTCTGTTATTGTCAATATTTTTTAATGTAAACTGATTGAATTTCTTTTTTTTTTTTTTTTTGAGGAGAAGGTAATGTAAATTAAGAGTGAAAATATACTCATGTTAAATAGGTCCGCTTAAAAAAATTATATGTATATTGACCCTTAGCCTACCTAAAGCATCAAATCCGAGGAAAAGTTTTGGTGGACGGACGATTTCATTATTTGAAGCTTCGCCTACTGAAATATAATCTAAATAAAATTTGTTCATCCATAAGTATAGTCTATTAACAACAGAGGAATTTCATTGTTTTTATAAAGATGTTTTTTTCTAAGAGATATCGCTTGTGTTCGTAAATCTATTACTTGAGTTATACAGTTGTCTTTTTTCTGAGAAGTTGCTCTTCTCATATTGGGTACATCTCTTGATATCATACGTTTGATAGCAGAGATTACTGGTGTTTTCGTTTCACTAAGAGGCATTGTGTCAAAATATTAGAGTCTCAAACAAAGAAATACTATTATTGGACCCGTTCTGACTTGTGATGTTCCAAAAATATTCTGCAAAGAAGTTAATGCCGAACCATTAACGAGCACAAGAGGTATCAACACATTTATTTTGATTTTTTCAAAAAACATTTTAGGAAATTTTTAGTTCTCGGAGTTTCGAGAACTCAATTCCCCTTTTTTATGGTAGACTGTATTTATTGTTGCGTGAATTTATTTCCCTTAACTAACTCATATCTGCAACTGGTGTATCTCAAACTTCACTTATAAATCTTCAACTTGCAAGGTAAAAAGTTTGGTTTGTTAGTAACAATGGTCTGCCAATTCATTTTTTCCACCCGAAAAAAGCTGTGTTATCGCAGCTCTCAGTAGCAAAGCGAAAGCGACGATGTCTAGGCAGCAGTAACGTGTGCGTCCTCAATGTGTGCTCAGGGCTAAGGCAAGGTTGTGTGTAACGGACTTCGAGTTCACGAAGCTAAGCATTGAACTAGCCATTGATGAACTTAACGGCAGCAGTGCAGCGGGACCAGACGATGTGCCTGCAAAAATCCTTAAGATGTGCAAGCTAAGTATCTCCTACCCTCTATACCTTGTATTGCGAAAATCAATGGATGATGGAGTAGTTCCATTCACCTACAAGCACGTAATTATCTCACCTATTCCTAAAGCTGGAAATAGCATGGATCCAGCCAACTATAGATAGGTCTCCCTAACTAGCCACGTAGTGAAGACGTTTGAAAGAGTGTTTACGAAACACCTAGTACATCATTTAGATAGCAATAACCTACTTACATCAAATCAACATGGCTTTCACTATAAATATTCAATCACTCCGCAGTTGCTTGAGCATTATGACTCTATTCTAGAACTACCATACCAAGGTAAATATAGGGCCGTAATATATTTAGATTTTGCCAAAGCATTCGATAACGTAGACCATGGAAGACTACAACTCAAACTCTTCAACATGGCCATCCGTGGAAAACGTCTTAGGTGGATCGAAGCTTTCCTGAATAACCAAAGCCAAAGTGAAATTTAAATAATATAGTGTCCAAATGACAGCCGGTACTCAGTGGAGTCCCACAAGGCAGCGTGCTTGGTCCAATACTCTTCCTCATCATGATAAATGATATGGGGCATCAAAGCAAGTTTGCCGTTCCCTCATCGTTCGCTGTTGCACACGGAATGGACAACTAGATCTAACCAACATCTTTCACTGGAAATCCGTTAACAACATGACCGAATCAAAATTGGAACTTTGACGATAAGGATTTTTCGATAACTTAGAAAATACTACGCCATATCATGTGAAATTTTGACATGAAAACCTTATTTCAACTAGCTACCTATTTCTTATCATAGTTTCCCTATAAACCATTTGATTAGACTTTTATGATGAAAAGTATAAATTTTTGTTGGAATTTGGGTAGAAGTAGAAGTAAAGATAGCACCACTTGAAAAATTACATTTCCGCTTTACTACATCCATATTAGAGAAGAAGAATATCAAAACAAACCGGCGTCGCCATATTGGACAGTTGCTCTCACCTTATAACCTCTATATTTGGAAATTAACCCTTATCTTAGGATGGGAAGACAGTGTGGGCTATCTGAAAAGGGTCAAATGAGCGCATTAAATTAAGGATACACTCTATCTGAGATTTTTAGTAAGGTTAGCAAATCTAGAAAGGTGGTAACTAACTTTTTAAAGAACCCAGAAGAATACGGAAAAAAGAAGTCTCCTGGCCGTCCTTCAAAATTGAGCACTACAGCCTTCCGCCGACTTCTCCGTGAGGCGTCTCGTACAAGAGAGGGGTCAAAAAGCCTGCAAACATCCCTGCAATTAAATGTTACACCGAGAAGAGTGTGACAGATCCTGGGTTCATCTAAGAACTTCATTTATAAGAAGAGAAAAACTGTACCAGCACTCACGAAAGCACACAAGGCTAAACGCGAAGAATGGGTTCGAGAAAAAGTCCAATGGAACCATGAAAATTGGCCTAAGGTTATTTTTTCCGATGAAAAAAAGTTCAACCTAGACGGACCTGACTATTCTCAATACTACTGGCATGATCTTAGAGAGGAGGACAAAATTTTTAGCAAACGACCTTTTGGTGGCGGATCCCTTATGATCTGGGGAGCATTCTCCATCAAGGGCAAGGCGAATTTGGTGATGATGGAAGGTAGTGTTATAGTGGGCATCCTATCTCCGGTTTTTGTTACTATTGTTACACTATGATGCGACCGCGCGTATTGGGGCCCGAGATTGTCGAACGTGTAATCGCGACTGGCCACGTAGTCTCTTACGCTGTTGCGGTCGCGAAAAGTGGCTGAA
>LQNS02277999.1:12907419-12920913 GCA_001587735.2 Parhyale hawaiensis
GATTCTATGCTTGTCTAACGAAAGCAAATTCAATTTATATGTTACGTATTCCAGTTGTATTTTCCAGAGCAACTTTTAAATTATCGTGCCCGTTCTTGCAGCCAACTGGCAGGTTCCACGTGCGTATCACAGATACAGTCGAATTAAAGAGCTAATCCATGCCCCATAGAATGGATAGGGTAGAGTAGTGAGTAGATCCATCGAATTTCTTCCCTATCTAAAAGTGAAGAAGATTTGTCAAACAAGATCACAAGACACAAGACACAAGCAAGACACAAGCAAGTAAACAAGCAAGACCGGTTCACAGACTTTTAGTATAATATAGATAGATAGATAGATATAGATAAGAGAGGGCGTCAACAAGTTCTGCTGCCTCCGTTATAGTTCGGGATTATCGGTTCTTTGACACCCATCGAAACCGATTTGAAGCAGCAGGTAACATCGATTCGAGGATTTTGAGAAGCAAGTTCTCTCATTCCCTGAAGCATGAAAATTCTACTGTTTAGAAATTAGAGGAAACATTAAGGTTTTAGCAAAGCTTCAGTTGGAGTCAACTCATATCATTCAACAAGGGAGTTATGCGGCTACATTCTTTTTTCATTTCAACCATGTACCAGCCCATTGTTTCACAGTATCGAGAGATGTCCTGTAACAATTTTGTAGGGAATTATTGCCTCACCCACCCTGAATTTCTGCTCTTGCTCCATCGGACTTATTTCTCGAAATATATAGAACACTTGAAAGGAAAATCAAATGAGGCCAGTGAAGAGGAAAATTGCAGTTTCAAGATGATGCACAAATCAGACCAAAACTTCTTCAAGAGAGGGTTAGAGATGTGGCAACACCGCTTTCAGAAGTACATTGATTTGAAAGGAGGATGTGCTGCAAAGTAATGTCCAAACCACTGTGGAATAAAGGCGAGCATTGGAAACAGCAGTAGGTTTAAACTCGCTAGCTTACAATAGATATTTGATAAATTATCATATAAAAAAACTGTCAGATAAACAAAAGGTCAGCGGTTGCGCGCACTGTGGAGATAATTCGCTGCTGGCACTTTTTATTTGTCGCTAGCTGCAACCCAAAAGAAGAAACTCAGCATTGTGTCTCCACACACGTGAGATAAACAGCGTCACCTCAGCTTCGTTTGATGACTCTCAATGCAGGCAAGGAGGTGCAAATTATGTTTATTTTTGCCTTGAGTCTAAAATCCCTAGTAAATTAATGTGCGGGATATTTTTTGGCAGGACTTCGGTCACCTCATTTGATTAATAACTAAAAGTTAAACTATGCATGTGCACTGCATCTTTCATAACACATCCGTGAATACGAGTTCTGTGCATACATATTTGACTGTCGGACCCACTGCTATTGACAATCCCATTCGTGGCTTACGGCGCTACGTGTTTTCTTATATGACACCAATCTAGCAAACCATGTGTTTAGTAGGCAGTGCATATACCAGACAATGAATTTACACTTAATGATTTAACATTGAAGAATTCACAGGCTGATAAAAAAAACAGGGTGCGCTGTCCGAAAGTGTTGGTAAGCCCAAGCAATAATGGTAAGTTTGTCAGGAAGATAAATACAGCTCAGTTCAAAGAGCTAGCGCAAGGCTGTCTGTTGGCGTACGTACCAAGCTGCCTTATGTTTATTAGTGTATGCAGCTTCTCGACCCACCTGCTGAGTTGTAAAGCTTTTAGTTTAATAGGCCTCTGTACAGCTTCTTGTTTACCTTAGCATATCTCCCTCTACCCACTTGATTACATGCGATTCTTACTATATTAAATATATTGAACGTACGCTATTTTTTTAATTGAATTGAAAACATGCCATTCTAGCATACAAAAATATTATTTCCATTTATCACGAAAATGGGATCGCAGCTTACTAAGGAATATAGATGTGCACAAAATACCTAGCTGAATACAAGAAAGCCTTACTCAATGGCCCTATGGTATGCAATGTCAACCACAGCGAAATATGCACCGTGCAATATAGAAAGTAACTTGCTATGAGTAAACACTGAGTATGTCCGTCGTAAATATTTTGTCTTAAAAAAATAGGGAAGAAGGTTAGAGCTCAAAGAAGGCAGTGAACAGAAGAGGGAAAGATATGTACGATGCGCAAAGAAATATAAATAAACAAGGTAGAGAGCAGAAAAGGGAAAGATTTGATGTGCAAAGAAATTTAAATAAAACCCTACTTAAAGGTATATATAGATGAATGTGACTTACAATATACATTATTGTGATGAGTTATGAACGACCTTTTTTTTGCCTAGAGGTGCCCATTTCCTTTGTTTTCTGCACGTATCAGTTCTTTCTTTGCTTTGTTCTCTTTCTTTATTCATTCTTATCTCCTTATTTTGAGGGTACCAAATCTATACTTCTATCGAACCTTTGAGGCTCTATAGAGAACTATTTATTTCAAGCGTGTACACCGCAATATTCTTAGCCGGGGACTGCACTGCACCACATGACGACCTGTTTGGTTTGACGCCATTACCGTGTGAGGGCCTGCGCGCTTCCCAGTCTTGGAGTTCTGGTGTGGTGCGTGTCTCAACAACCTGTTTTGCAATATTATAATACACGGTTTACGCATTGAAGGTTTAGCTTAGTGATATGAGTAAGCCTAGTGAACTCAGCTGGTATAAGCTATTGCTGATATCATCCACTTGGAAAACTTGTCACGTTCTTCCTCACCCCTCGGACAAACCACCTCGGACGAATTCCGAGCCTATGGGTCTGACTCGTTGTTTTATGGTGTAAGTTTCTAGGTAGCGTGTTCACAGAGCTGTGTATCAAGTTAGTCAGGATCTGCTACTCTTACTTGTCACTTTTTCTAGAGCGTAACATAGTTTTACTATTCAACAATCTTTTTGAAACTCTATTCTCAAAATCGTCTTTTATCCTACCATCCACAATCCAAAACTTTAAATTGTTACGTCACGTCCTGGCAAGCCCAGCTGTGTGTACACTAACAGATTTAGTAAGTTAATAGCCTTCAAGTCAGTTTCACCAACGAAGTTCTAGATATCTATTCAAGTTTGGAATGAATTTGACATAAGAAAGCAGTGCATTTACCTGTTACTGGATCAGACACCACAACGCGTTCTAACGCTGTGAAGCAAGAGACTGTTCCCCGTCCTCACTACCGCAGAAATGTGTCCACACTGTTGCATTTTCGCAGATTCCTGCGAGTTTTCCTCGTCAAGTGGCAGGTTTGTGCGTCTTCGCACGTTCCCAGTTTGCTGGATATTTTCGCACCGCTTAGACTGCGAATAAAGGCGTTCACCCTGAAGTGTTCTGTTGCTCTCGTGCAAAACGCATAATTTAGGCGGCATATAAGGTTTTGTTGCTTCTTTATAGCAATTACAAGAGCTCAAAGCTTTTCTGAGTTTGGCTGACAAAACAAAGTGTTCGAATACTTTGGCGAACGTTTGTCATCATACGCCGAGCGAATGTTTACAGTCAGCAACGCGCAACAGGTTATGCTTGGAAGTTGTTATTGTTTACCAGTAACTGCTCAGATGAGTAATGTACAGTTCTTGTGACAAGTTGAGGTAACCTGGAGTGTTGAACCTAAAAAAGTAGCTTGTACTAAACAATCGAGTGCGTAACTAGTAACAACAGCGTTTTTTAATAGGGAACGCTACGCGCTATTCGTGCATCAGATGGGTAACAATTGGACGTCTCACCCAATGACAGTCCTCGCTATATTTCAGACTTGTTATATGCCGGTTACAGTATGATTTCAAATTTTTAGTTCCAGGTATGCGATGGAGGTACCTTAGAAGCATTCCGGTAACACCATTACTCACTTGCAAGAGGAGTACTACACTCAAGTGTACGCACATTATCTGCATTAGTTCACTAAATATACATGAATTGAACACTGTCTTTGCAAGGTGAATCTCTATTTTAAGCATTTTCTTTCCTATTCAACTGTCCGCGAATCGGTAAAAAATATTGTAGTAGTTCCTTAACCCCCTGCATTTTCTTTCTGTGACACCGTAAAACACGATTCAATGAAGGCATAATCCCACAACTTACGAAGAATTCTGGCCTGGTGTTTAGGCTACTTTTATTCCACAATAAGTTAATAGTCACCTCGCTCCTGTACTGGTCTGCGACTTATAACGAAGACATCCTGTATATCCAACATGAGCAATATTGTGGGTCTTCCCATATCTGAACACCACCTCTTGGTGGTGAATTGACAGCGGATCTGCTGGGCACCAAGGAGGCCCGAGTTCGATTCTCGGACGCTACGCTACGGATTTACACTGCGTGGAGCACTCTGACAAGTAGGGTAAGGGATTCCATATTGACTCTCAACACTGACTGTTTCACCTGTTCTTCACGTGGCTACAAGATCATCAAAATTCTAAAATTTAGGGAAACGTTAGGTGCATCCACTGTATGTGAGATGATAATAGATGATGATCATTATTATTTGTAAAGCGGGCAACGAATGGAGATTCCCCGCGAGTAACAAATAGGCTACCCTACTACATATATTCCTTATGAGCTCATGTATCAGATCATACATAAGGACACAATTTGTTATTAAACTACACGTGATCATCAAGTTGTATTGTAGTTAATTTTTTCAGCAACGACAATCATTAAACTTTACTAGCAATCTGGATTAGGCAGCTTGTATTCAAGATAGCACCGTGGGTACGGCATTGGCACTGTATAGGAATTCAAACATATGGCAGCTTCGAATCCAGTCTGCAGCACAATGTTTGAATAGTTGCTCAAGGTGACAAGTAGTCGTAACACACAATGAATCTTTCTATTACACGCACTTATGGATGTTCTATGTGCTGCATTGCAAGTACTGGCTATGCTTTTATGTCAAGCTGTTGGTTATAGCAATCATTAAATGATTTGTAGCTAGGCTCAAAACCTAACTGCAGTAGCAATTAAGGGAATGTATTTCTGCGTAATGGCATTTCATTGCTATATCTCAGAGACAGTAAAGAGAAAATTATATCTAGTAACCCCACCTTAGAATTTCTCTACTTGACCATCATTTCAAACGTGTTCTCCAAACCAATCATTTGAATGTGTGTTGCAATGCCCTGGCAAACACAACCAGCAGCCAACCAAGTGAGTCCGATATGCCAGTCCAGGCTCAGTTGGTAGTAAGCGCTTTGCTAGAAACCTTCAATATATCTATAATTGGCGTTTATACTTACAATAATTTTTTATAATTTTGTCGATACCAGCAGCTTCCTTGGATCAATGAGCGTTAACAACGAAATTCTGCTGAACTTCTTCACTGATCGAACGCTATGAATTTTACTGTGCCCAGTACCATAGCATGGCCGTTGCCGTGCAATTTTTGCTGCGTTCTGCGAAATCACTCATGCGTTTTTCCCGCTTGCCTGCGGTAGTCTGAACGACATTCAGCGCGTGACCAGGTCTTTCAGCACCTCACATCTTATTTTCAATTTGAAAAGTCTGAGCATCCGCAGCCCAGTTAAAATTACGTTTCGCGCTCTTACAATTTACAGCTTTAACTTTTGTAACTCAGCGTTTTACTTCCAAACTTCTATCGTCTTTGCCGCAACTCAACGTCGTGTGACTTTTGGTCGCGGAAGATGCAGCCAGAAATTTGCGAGAACACTGCAGGCCAGCACTGGACTCTGTTAGTAACTTCTCGTTTTCTATAATTAAGTTAACGGGGGCATAAAAATACCAGAGCGAGAGAGCTCTGTGCCGGCAAGAGCAGTGCGGGCGAGGGCTCGGGTAGTTGCCTTGTACTTACCGCCGTGTTTACGGCGCGCACTTCGCCCGTGTTTCACACCACACCAACCAAGTTGCGGGCGGCAGAACAAAATTCGAGAGAGGGTCCCATGTTCACGCTGGCGGTCCCACAGCATGTAGCTTGTTTATAGGTACAAGTGGGATAGAAACACAAGCCACAGGGTGTTAATAAATATCTTCCGAGGCATTTTTTGGTACAGATCATGTTTGCACGATGCTAGAAATGAATCTGAAATTTTTAATAGAACTTTTGTCAAGGTTCCGTGATTTAAGGGAAGTCGTTTTCAAGGCAAGAGTATTTTGGTGTGACAGTTGCAATACTCATAAGTATGGTTGCTACATTTCTTTCTTTCTCTTGCAGTGGGACGCTAAAAAGTAGCGAGCGATGTGCATATACGTCTGTACTTTCATGCTTCAGAGTTAGCGGAACATCAGAGATATTGGGGGAAGGGAGGAGCGTATGTTTCGTCACCTTGAATGGCGCATACAGTATACTGGTTAAACTGAAGCTGATCACCTATAAGACTGGAGAAAATTCACCACCGGTGTGTAAAATAGGATTTTATGCTTTTCCAAACGCCATCGGGCAACGAATAATCCCTGTTATACATAAGTTTAAGGGGACGAAAGCAGAGCTTCTATCTCATGTACTGACAGGCTGAGCCGTCTAACGAAAGTAGCTCTCCCGGTGTCACCCGCTTTTGCGGATTTTTTTTTTTTTATCAGGCCAGTTTCAACAAATATTTTGTATTTATCGGAATTATTCTCTCACGAATCATTTCTCTCACTTTTTCTCAAAAACTACTGGACGTGAAAGGGTGGTGAAGAGATTTTCGCAAAAGAATTTGGCATCGTTTGCCTCCATTCGCGTTCTTTATTTATTTAGCCTTAAAATTCTTCGTAACTCAGTGGAAGTTAAAACCGAATAAAAAATTCTGGTCCCATCTTTTACTTGTTAAATTGATTTATGTTTCCCTCAATCCTAAAGGTTTAGGCATCCAGCACTTTATCTTATTCATTGTAAACAAGAAGCTTACATCTACTTCCGCAAAATTAGTTAACTGCCGTCCCATTTGTAAATAACTATTTCTAAATTTAACTGTTCGCCTTCTTTCCAACTTCCCAAGCACTATATTCGCAGTAGCAGAGTGGTTAAAAGAGCTGTCTCGCTCATTGTTTTGAGGTCAGAGGCTCGGTTCTTAGCCCGTGAGGCGAATTCTTGATGCTCGAGTTTGCAACGCCAACGCTTTTATCAGACAATTCATAGTAATATTGTTTTTAGTCGATAGTGAAGAATCTGGAAATACCGTTTTTTACCCCAATTCTAACTTCAACTAACAACAAATTTTGGGGATGAAGGAATGACACGAAAATGCTCTTTCGTATAAACGACCAAGATCGGTCCAGCAGTGTCAAAGAAAGTTAGACAAGGGAAACTGGCAGACAGTGAAAATGTGACGCGAAATTGGTGTCGGTCGTTTTTGTAATCAGTGTCTGTACCTTTATTTCCTCTCGCACTATAAGTTGCCAAGAAGTACTCTGGAAATAACATATAACCGACTTGCCTGCCTGCAATACATTGGTCTGTTGCAATCTGTCTTTGCGCAGGGTTGGTGAAGTCTTTCATGAGATACGAAGGTGTAGGGCTGCAGCAGCAGTGGAGCTCCTGTTAACTGCAGGTGTACAGCTCCTATACGGGCCAGTTGTCATGGTTGTAGCAGCGGCTGTAATGCCAGGGAATGTAGAGAGAGATGAGCAGAGCTTTGAGTGCTCCAAATAGTTTAGGTTTTTCCGTTTCAACTTATTTCACATTTACTATTGAACATGAAAAACAAACAATCCTCACAACTAGAACGCCTCTGTAGCGTAAGACCATCACCCGCTGTAGAGGCAAATTCGACGGTCATTCCTGATGAACGAGGCAAGGGCACAGCCCCATTGCTTCCTAGAGATGAGCTCTTCAATAATAACATAGGAAAAAATGGAACTCTCCGTTCTCCAGACGATCTGCCGCGCAAGAGGTAAATTTGCACCGGCTGAGAAAAATTCAACGCAGTCATTTTTTATGGATAGCTAGGTCTAGTTTTTCTGCATGGGTCACATCTAGGTTAGCCCACCAAATTCCCTATAAAATTATGAACATTGCTTAACTCCTTCGACCATTTATCGGATGGACAGATAAATATGTAAATTTATATAAGCTTAAATCTTCAACGAAATCATTATCACCTCTCTCACTTCGTTCGCGAGTGATAATTATTAAGTACTTGATGGAAAGGTAGTAGTTCAGTTATTGAGCAGCGAAGGAATAACATAGAGCATTGGCCATGCACCCACCATTTTCTTATCTATTTCAAGTAACTGAAGAGAATTTGACAGAAAATAACAGCACTTAGCAATTAAACTTTCAAGCTATCTCTGAATTATTGGAGACAAATCAAAGTTAACAGCAGGAGAAATTTAGTCCGGCGAGTAGAATCGTTAATTTTATATTCGATTTATAGTCAGCCGACACGAAAAACATAGATATCAACCTACCGAATTTGCAGAATATATTCAGTACCTTGTCTTATATGCAGGCATTGGCTTCACCAGGAATAAAATTTGGTAGTAACGAAGAATAATTCAACCATGCAGCATCTGCACATCGTGCAGTTTCTTCAGCTACCATGAAACTCAGCGAAAGAAAATCTACATCAAATAGATAAAGAAAGAGGAAGAAGGTGCTAAATCGATAGAAAGACGCAGGTACAGTAAAAGAAAAGAAGATTCTAAACATCCATAGGTCCATGGAAACTACAAAAATAAAGTGAATTTTAAAGGACTGTCCAGCTTAGCAACTTGAAAAGTATAGAGCTATTTTAGGCTAGCGGGGTTGAATTACAAAAGTTTTCCCAGTCTACATTGCAAAATAACACGGATATTTGCAGATACTAATGTTTAAGAGTATATCGGCTTGTATCGCTTCGTGCTAAAATGTACAAGAGGGGAAGAACTTACAAGCAAATATTTTTGCAGAGATAGAAAGATGACGCGTATTATTCCGATTTCGAATTTTCGATTCGACACACTCCGACCGAATCTTGTATACCACTTGGGCGCAGCGTTTGATTGGCTTTTGTTTTGTATGTTGTGTGTTCCAGAGAGAACGTATGTTGCTGCTTCGCCGTGTAGGGGGTTCATGGCCCTCATCTTCTCTGGCATTTAAAAAAGAAAGTTAAGCTGGTGGGTGCATTATTAGCTTTTCTGGTACAATCCCTGTAACGGGCGTGGATAGCGGAGAGATGTCAATGTTATTTTTGCTCTGTAATTTTTTAACGCCAGATGAGCCAAAAGGAAATATAGCGAAGCACGATGAGAGACGTTGCTCAAGCTTTATTGATAATAAATAATTTAGCATCGGTCTAAATTTCTTATATTTATTGATATCTACTCTAACAATAGTGATAAAATAAAAGAAAACAGTAAGAATATCATCTAGTCTATTGTTAATCTGATACCATTGATTTAATCAATTTTACGACTCAGTTCAATAGCCACTGTGGCGGATTTGTGTTGGTAAGCCAAAAAGTGCATGAATTGTCATTTTATTACCTCCACCAAGGAAGTTATGTTTTCGTTGCGTTTGTCTGTCATCAAGATAACTCAAAAAGTTATGAACGGATTTTAACAACATTTACAGGGATTGTTAAGTACATATGTTCGGATGGACAGACGATTAACTTTTGGTAAAGATCTTTCCATCTCTTTGTTTGTCTGCCTAATTTTTTCTTTATGTCATTACTCAAAAAATTATAGACGGATTTTTATTAAATTTTCATGAGTTGTTTGGTCTATTACGAAGAGTGAATGACTAAATTTTGTGACGAAATTGTTGGTTCATTCGTATGTTGAAGGTTGTGTTCAATTTCATGTTTGTTTAACTCAATAACTGAACTAGTTATGGACGGATCTTATACATGCGTTTCGCATAAACAACATTCCAATGTGTTAGCCTTAACATTCAAATGTATGGACGTATTCTTTCTATCATGTGAGTTCATGTCTGGCATAAGTAGCCACCGTTTTTCAGGTCAGAAGCTCTCAGATACAGAACTTAAAATGTCGTTGATGACACCGTACAATATGTGCCTTTTACCATCGTTACTTTTTGAGTGACAGCCAAAATTCTCAATGACTTTCCGGCCGGAACCTATATCAATAAAGCTATCTGTTAAAACCTGTAACCAGAGTTTCGGTGATATTTGTTATTCTCATAAACATAAGGTAATTTATCTTCGGCCTTCCGAGCCAATTTAGGCGGAAGTTGTCGACCTTCCAAATGACTGTTATTTAAGGCGCTTGTGCTATCAAGCGTCAGCTTATTCGGTACTTAGCCTTACTGTACCAACATTGTCAACTACAAACTGCTTATAGCACTATTTAGATGCAGACCTTGTACTTTGTTGTCTGCATCAATCAAGTAGCATGTTTGCTACTTATCATATCTTCTAAGTCTTGTATAATAAGATGTAAATAAACAAGAAGATCTTAACTACGTTCCTTCACCATCCAGCACTGTAGCCTGATAACATTATTCTGCATTCAAGTGAACTCTCACAACCAAGTACGGTGACGAACTCAACTATAACTCACGCACGCACAGACCTTGAATATATTACAATTGGCGACGAGGCCCATGAGATACGTCACGACTTCTACGAAGATACGTTTTGTGCTACGATGTACATCCACATACTGTCCTGCCTCACTCTTCCCCTAGCCACCAGCATTGTGGCTGTGCACACCACACTTTCTCTTCTCATCATTTTTCCATTCTAACTTCAACTCCAGATGTGAATGGTTATAGAATCTTTTTGCATAGCTAACTATGAAAGGCCAACATGCGGATGCGCGCCAATACTGGTGAACTTATTTCAGCTTTCTGCCTGGCAAATGCACTTAAATTGATTATTTTTTGCCATGCATTACATCATCTGAAAGACCTTGAAATAGGCTTTCATCGTAGGTTTCTAGTTTTTCACGTGTGTGACTATTAATTTGTGTAGCCTATTTTGAATTCGAACGTCATTTTCTCAGTTATTTTACCTTTTTTTTCAAATTTTGTCAACATGTGCGCATAGAGCATTGAAAGATTTACTAGGTTACCAATTTTCATCAACATCAATTTTCAATTGCATTTATACTGCGAAAATTATTTTTCAGAACAAAAATTAAAAATTCTGCAACTTTAAAAAAATGAATTTTACCCCAAAAAAATTACACCACAGGGTACGGCTATGATTACTTTACATGTGAATAAAATATTTGCACTGAATTTTCCAACACCCTCTATGTATACAAAGATACTAATTCTTCAACGATAACATTGTCACCGCTGTTCGTTTCTTGGCAGCCTGTGAAACCCATGACATAAATTTGCTTATAGTGCGTTCCATATTAACAGTGATTTTTCAATCATTTCTCCAAAAATCTAACATGCGTCAACACTGCACAACATAATACTTTTGAACAATCAGAAAATGGTAATACTTTCGCCACCAAGCGGAAGGCAGTCCACATATTTTTCACCCTTTCTTTCATACTGTTGCGTATGTTATACTTCATATATAGCATTATTCCTTCGAGAGACACAATTTAATTTACGAAATAAAGTGTTACGGAGAGTAAGAGATACATTAACTTATTACGCTAAATAGCATTGAACTTGACTGGTACCGGCCAATGCCGTGCCACGAACTTCAGTGACATGCTAGCAGGGTAGGGGCATGATGCCTCCGGCGCCCTTCAGTTGTGTAGTTCAAGCCGTTGTGACTCAAAGATAAAATCATCGTATGATGAAACACATACTTAGCTTGAATAACTTACATAAATGGGTTAAACTGGGAAATTTGATAAACTTTGTACTTCGCTTCAAAATATTCCTGTGCGTTTTCTGAAGGCGAGACTATCAAGCACCTGATCGTACTTTGAAGGCTTTACCATACACGTGGGCGTCTAGAGAGGGAAAAAACTTATTTGGAGGCGTCCGAGACCTCCAATTGCAATAAGCAGCATGTAATTTAGATCCTACGCAAAAATTTTGTCCTCAGTAATGTACTAAAATGTTTTGAACTGAACTGTAGCAGTTTCGCAGCGTTAAGTCTTGTGTGTTTTACAGGATGTGCTGCAGAAATGAAACGAACTCTAAATAATAAACACGTATGTATAATACAATCGGATAGTCCTTTAGCGTGCTACAGTTGCGCCAACAGAAACAAACATCCCTATTATTAGATCATTATGATGATTATATGGCACTATCTTTCCACCATCCCTTTCTCCCAAAGCCACAAACGCCTACGGTTCCGTGCCTGCCTCCAGAATTGGGGCATAAGCGTTCCACGGACCGCCCGCCAGATGGCCTTATTATCGATGTATGCTTTAGGACGCCCTCGGGCCTGGTAAACTGTCACCGTGCGACGACCCTCAGCTGACCGCCCCCTGGGCTTTATTCTCGATTATGTGGCCCCCTGTAGTGAGATGCTGGGCCGTTAGTGCCCTCATGGAGACCTTTTTTGTGTCGTACTTGGCGTGAGAATATGGCTACCTGCTTAGCTTTTATGCCGTGAGTTGCCGAATCCCGTATGAGATGGGCAACATAAGCGATATAACAGAGGTCTTTAGCACCCCTATTTTATGGCCAAAGTGACATAATTAGTCATGTCGTGACTGATATCCCGTTTTTCTGTAAATATCTGGCGTATATTAAAAGAATAATTGCACGTAAATTGTGTCAAATCTGCTATGTTAGGAATTTCTCTCTATACGATATCTTCACATGCAATAGCGGGGTTTTGAAACTATCCAAAAGGCAATTGCTTACCGAAATGCATAAACTTAAATATGGTTCTTATAACTATGGTTTTCCACGCCGATCATGGTTGTCATTACGGCGAACTTTAATTACTTACGCCGCTAAATCGGAAGAACAAGTTTGGGACGGTATAGTCGATCTAATTGTTTCAACTATTCCAAGAAGAAAAACTGTTATTCTTTATTTGTGGTTCAATAGGTGTCCTACATTGCAGAAAAGGCCCAAACAAAAATATCTACACCACTGCCCCGTTTTTTTTTTTTTTGTACATCTTCGGATACACTGCGTTGATTTATGCCTGTGTAGTTAGCAAGGCAAAGCAAGAAAATAGAGGCAAAGACTCATAGGAAAATCTTGTAATTTCTTGCCTTGCTGCTCCTTCGCTTCCGCAGATCCCAATCACGTTTCTTATGACACTGTTCTCAATTGGTTCTATTGGATAATGTAACAAAAGAAATAGACGTCGCTAGTCTTGCTCATCGTATAAAAAACTGCAATTGTGTATAGAAATTCCGCTAACTGAGACCATTTTCGGAAATATCTATACACATTTTCGCTATTTTGTTAACTGATCGAGAGTAACAAGTTGTTCCACCATTTGAATGCTTTGGATAACGTCTCATGCAACTAACCAAAAAGTTTATCCTTACCTCCGCCAAGGAGGTTATGTTTTCGTCGTGATTGTCTGTCTATTTGTCTGTTTGTTTGTCTGTTTGTTGTATGTTTGTCTGTCTGTCACCAGGATAACTCAAAAAGTTATGAACCGATTTGGATGAAATTTACAGGAATTGTTAGGTATGTTAGGAGGAACAGATGATTAACTTTTGGTGAAGATATGTCCATCCGTTTGTTTGTTTG
>LQNS02277999.1:12921206-12951447 GCA_001587735.2 Parhyale hawaiensis
TTATTAATATAAAAAGGCACATGTGATTAGATTTTGGAGTTTATGCAAAGAAAATTATGGTTTCAGAGCCAATTTGAATTTTTGCTACCGTTGCCTCACTTGGCGGAGGTATGCGCTCTCAGAGTGCTCTAGTTTTTTATTATTATTATTATTATTATTATTATTTATGAAGGGAAGTTTGTAGCTTGATCAGACCTTGTTAGCAAGAAGTATTCACCAAAAGATTATACAAAAAACATACGCACTCCCTATAACAAAAGTCCTTGATTTTCAGAACACCAATTTATGAAATAGTGATGCATAAACTTTGAAATACAACTGGGCTCTTTCTCCTGAGGCTCAGAGTTGAGCATTACATGTTGTGGTTACTTTGCAATTGCACTCTTTTCGACTAAGTAATTGGAAACATGCGCTTGATTATTATTTAAATGCGCCGAGCGAGGAAAGGGGCTCCTGAATGAGATTTTTCATTAGCAAATTTCACGATAGTGTCATTGAATCGAGGCCGAGAGTAATTCGACTGCCTCATGCAGCATCTGGTTGTAATTTCTGTTGTGTTAATTTTTAAAGTTAAGTAGCTATTTTTTGCTTTTATTGCTGCTCCGTATAATGAAACAGCAGATCTCACGTAACTTTTAGTGGAGCCCGTCTTGAATACCGCAAAAAGGACTCCCGCATGAGTGTTTCTTTCTCATTAAATTCTTTTTTAACCCTAAACCGCCAAGTGTCAACTTTTCGTTACATTTCAAACACTGCTTTTCGTACCAGACACCTGATTTTTATCCGCCGGCTTGGAGGGTAAATACTCTGCCCCTTGCTTGCTCGCCAGCAGTAAGGCACTGGCCGAATTTTATGACTAGAGAAAATCAGATTCTGGAAATCAGCTTCTGGCAGACAGGTCAATGTGGAATACACGTCCCTTGTTCCTACCGCTGAGCCATAATCTTATGTAAATATTAACTTAGTGAAATTTAAGCTTACTAATTTTTCTGCCACGCTAGTAGTGAATTTACCGCATAATGAAAAATTTATCGCCTGGTCATCGCATGAGCTGCTGATCGCAAACTAAGCGTTGTTGATGAACATTTCTGTCTTGAGTTGTGGATGATACCTTAGCACTTTGCCAAATACTTTCGTGAACAATTTACTTGTCTGTGTAACTAAACTTTGTTGCGTTGATGCCATGATTGATCTAAGAGTTGCCAATGATACTTCAGTTCGAACGCTCGATTACATAATCTTCTCAAAGTTCCTCAGAATCTACATAACTTGGCTGAAAGGCACCTGGCATCAAAGTCTTCAGCTGGCTGTCTCTAGGCAAACACGCCTTGAGAAAACAGTTTGAATGACGACCCAGAGTGTTATGTTCTCTATTGATCCATTGATTAGCCCTAATGACCTTGTTGTTATGTCATTTTCTGAACACTATGTATGTAGTATGGAAAACAGCGGCTCTGCTGTGATATCCTGCTTACCTCCACCAAGGAGGTTATGTTTTTGTCGTGTTTGTCTGTCTATTTGTTTTATCTTCGAATTCAACAGCGTAGTAGTTCATAAATAGAAATTTCTTAAATGAATTAATATAAATGTTAGTCGAAAACTCCATAGAAGCATAAGGTCCTTTAAGCATATTTAGCTTGAGTGACCCTTTGTCACCTGTAATTTTATTTTTCTGAACAAATTATCGTTTGCACTGATTTGACAAATGAATTCCTATGGAGTTTTCAACAAGAAAATTTCGCTTAATGCGGTTAATTAATGGAATAGGTGTTTGTGTCCAATATAAAATTAGATGGGAAAACAATTCCAAATCCACATAAATCGTCTAACGCAAAATTTTCCGTCATTATAGGATAGCTCCTAAAATTACAGTTTTGTTTTATCAAAATCCACCCTTCGGCTCGTTAAAAATTACAGATATTCTGCTAAGAAACTTTATAGCACCTCGCATTTAGTTGCATGTACGAATCGCTATTGATTTCTAGTAAACATTTCTATGATAACTCTATTTAGCTTCTGATTCAAGCTCAGAAATTACGGGCGCACCAGTTTCTAATGTCCTCAGTTAGAGTCAGAAAGTTTAAACCTCCGTTTCCTAGCGGAACGATATCATAGGGAAAGAACTAGGGACTCAAGTGTCCTGCTATTGTTTGAAGCATAGTGAAACTGGAGACCGGTCTCAAAATTAAGGCAGACCAGAAAAGCGTTTCAATGAAGTTCCTGCGATGTTTTTTCGCAGTGCATTATTGCTCACACGAGTAATGACTTCTAGGCATGAGACAATTAAGCAATACCTCGTATAACACATGTATGCTCTTTGTGCCCATTAGTCCAAATGTTGTTTGGTAGATGGTGTACATCAGTGACTACTAAGCATGGACCAACAGTGACTCATATAATCAAAGAAATGTTCTTTTTCTCCATTGCAAAAAAAAAAAATGTATGTAGTAGAGAGTGGACATCGGCTTCTTTCCTTAACAGTATTCTTGACCGCCCATCAAACTAAACTGATGAAACAGCTTCTGGAGCGGCCTGAAATCTGTCAAGGTTGCTTGGTTCAAGTGAATGTAAGGATAGCTTTTTTGAGCGGTTCCCGCGCTTCGCCGAGATGAATTACCTCAGGCAGTTTCGCAGTAATAACCAAATTACTTGTAGGAAATATTGGTCCCATAAATCAGGTATTGATTTTACTAGTGCATCCTGCTATCAGAGAGATCTGAGCCTCGGCATGATAAGTGCTCCTGATTACCGAGGACCCAACAGTCCAGACGCTGTCACAGGCAGAGTCCAGTCCGAGCGTCCTCTTTTATGCCTTTATTTTGAGTGCCCCACAAAAGGTGCCTCAAGAGAGAGTGACTGATAGATTCCCCAAACACAGAAAACCCTTCGGTCTCGCTCTTGATCGATTGCTTTTCCCCAAGAAAAAGCATTCCCCAATATTCCCTTGGCAAGTGGTGATATTCTCGAGGGTTTGTCTCTGTCGGCATCTGCTTCACGAGCCCCTCTGTAGCTTTGTGGTTATGGATGGGTGGCTGTAGAGGGGCAATTTTGACAGAGACCTTACCCAGTTCAGGCTGTGGATGCAGTGCCATCGAGGAATACCTTCGGTAAAGTGTCTTATACAGCCGACTTCTTCACTGAAATGGAATTTGCACGGTTACGGCTAAGATGTTGTATAAATGTATCAAGGTTTCTGAATATGCCGTCTTGCAGAAAGTGTACAACCACCTACGACTATCTTTAGCAAAGTGTTATGTATGGCCGTCTTTGAGATGTTTGTTGTTTTCAGAGTGTTGCCAGTTCCTGGTCAGTTCATACGAAGTGAAATTAGCGATAATGTAAGACCATCTATGAATATTTTTCCTAAAGTATCATATACCGCAGACTTCACAAGTGAAATGAATTTTGCGATTGTGCGTCTCTGAGTTTCTCGTTGGTACCAGCAGACCTGGTCTTGTAGCAAGTGTGCGACCATCTCTTAATTAATATCTTTGATGAAGATTAAGATCCGCTTCCCAACTGGCCATTCCCTTGCCAGATATTTTTCTAAAGTGCTTTGAAATGATTGAATATTGCTAGGCAAGGACCCAGCTATTGCGATGGTTCAAAGTAAGGCGGTGAAACGCATCATCTACTCCACCATCGAGGCCAAGTGCAGGCACCGAATGGCGTCGCTGCATCTTGTATCACCATCTTTTGCAGCGGGAATAAGCGAGTTGGTATTTATATATTAATGTAACACTTACCACTGCCGCAAATTTAATCAAAGCGGATGCTGCATATTGCGATAGTTACTGTTGCTTATAATCTGCTAATAGCTCTAACCCAAATGCAGCAATGTGATTTCTGCTATACGCGTCAGATATTTTGCTGCTATTGCACGATGCAATCGAAAGGGAATTCTGCGGAATGCGCGGGAGTAATTCGTCCAATCAGCATTATTTCTCATGGAGCGGTTGCAGCCGCTGGGAAATAGAACACAATTGTGCGCTTTGCTGAGCCGTTGGATGAGCGACCTCTGCTGATTGCTACTCACTATGCGGCCGTCCTCCTCCTCCTCTTCCTCCTCCTGTCCTGCCGCCTGGCACTACCTGCAATTGCTGCCTTTGCATAATAAAGAAATCAATCGGGAAATGGAAGGATTTCAGACCCTTAATAGATTATTTTTTAAAGGAGAAAGTGAGATATTTTACCCTCCTAACGGATCATTTTCGGAAAGAAACTGAAGTAATCTAACCTCCTAACGGAGTATTTTGAGAAAAGCATGAAGTTTTTTAACTACTTTGCAGATAAATTTTCTGAGAGAAACTGAGGTACTTTCATGTCTTAACAGATTATTTTAGTGAAGAACCTGAAGTACTGTAATTCTTAGTAGAACTTTGCTATTGGAGACTCGCTGTTGCCCATTTATTTGGTTGAAAAAACTCTAGCAGTTGAACCCCTCAAGGGAATATATTTTAAAAACAAACACAGATATTTTAACCATTTATATATAATTTTTAAAGAAACTAAGTTTTTGAACCCTTTTTCACATTCTGTTTGAAAATTGAAGTATTTAATTCCCAATTAATTTTTTTAATGGAAGCTTAGGCATTATACTCTGAACAGACATTTTTTTAGTGGTGTCGGTAAAACTTGTTTTCAATTTTTGCCGATAATAATTTGAAAATACGGTGTTATGTATAAACCTTGGGGATCGCAATTCAAGCTTACAAACGAAAATGGCAACCCTTTAAGGTACCAGATGTCCACAACTTCGCCTTTCCTATGTTATGGAGAGAAGCCGTCCATTACACTACAGCTACTCGGAGACCAACAGAACAAGCGAGCAGAAGAGATCGTAGCGGCCAACCAATAAAAGCGTTTGGTCTTGGCGACTCCGCTTCAGCCAATCAGAAGACAGAATCGTCACCGCTTACCGCGCAGCGAGGTTATATCGGGACTTTTCAATTCCTCGTCATTCAGGCTATGCTCTACGGAGATTGCTTTTCAAATTCACCGGCTGACGGCACCTGCTCTGTTCATCATCAAGTTGAAAAAGTACTGTTTTCCTCATCTGTACGACACAAAGCTGAACTTCTCAGCCAGTTAGTGAGTGTGAGTGAAGAACCTTTCTTCAACTTCTATTACTAACCAACCGAGTCCTGCACAAAGATTGACGCGAAGTAAGGTCAATTGAAAGTTGACAGCAAGTAACAAAAACACAATTTTACCAAAAAAAACACGAAAAACCATTAAAAAAATAAAACCCACATAATATTCAATAAAAACACTTCGGAATGGACAGGAACCAGGCCTGCCTCACCTAACCTTAATGAGGGCCAGCTAATTTGCAAGGCTCTGTAGTAGGATGGTGGTCACGGACTAAGGAAGGCCCAGCGCGTTTATCTGTCGGGAAACATACGAGGAAAAGCCTATGGAGTTGTCCCGGTCGTTCGGTGTAAAGAATTTTATTACGCCTAAAGGCCGATACTACACTTAATTGTAGTAATTAATTTTAAAAAGTTGCACCCAATGTAAGAATTAGCTATATATTAATGTAAGAATTAGTTATAGAAATAAATATATACTTAAGTCTTCAACGAAAACATTATCGCCGCTCCTTGCTTCGCTCGTAGGAGACAACCTGTTGATGCCAAGCTCTGCATGTTGTAGGGTATTTTAACCGTGCCACCTGATCAGGAGCCCAGACCCAGATTCCTCTCGAATATCGTACTTACTACTCGAAAATGTACCGAACTTCTCTAAATATTGTTTCGAATAATTTACAACTTCATCCTTTGACTTACGCTGAATATAAATAATATTGTAGAAATATATTGCATGTCCTGCCTAACTACAAGTAATGTTTTTATTCCTCGGTCTACCTTGAATGTTCCTACAAATTGCTCAGGTTGCCTGACGGCAAATAATAATATTCTTGCAACTTCATGCGATCGCTAATGCAAGCTTGCAGGCAGAAATCGCAACGGATTGCCTTACCTGGCCAACATAATCTGTGCTTATAATCCCAGAAATTCTACATCCGTCGAAAGCAGTGCACCAAACCGTATCAAAGAGGCATCTCTGTTCTCTATAACCCAGAATATGCTTGCATATTCTAATACTGCACGTGTTTCGATATATGTTTGCGAGCAGGCGCACTCATTCGAACTTCAGTGATTGGGGAGCATCATGCCTGTTTCCTTGAATGAGGATATCAGTCATCATCTTGGGCAGAAATTCTCGTGTAATTAAGGCAACTATATAGAAGCCGTTTTTTGCACAAGGCTTGTGCATGATTTACAAATGCTTAATTCTGCAGTAGTAAGTTTCTTGCTCATTAGACGGGGTGATTATTGTGGTAAAATTATGACTATTATAAAAGAAATAGGGCTCGTTAGACGCAGTCCATTGTGCACAGTGATTATTGAAAAAAGGACAGGTTGAGCTTACGAAGGCGCCGGAGAAGGTTACAACCATACACTACACTCAATATTCGACAGTGCAGTTGGTTGCTAATACTCCTGTAATCAACATAAGTACTTCAATCAAGAAAGATTTGCGTAGTGATGCAAGAACTGTATTTATTAGAAGGAAACACAAATTTATCAAAACAGCTCATCAATCGGCAACAATCGTCGAACTTGATGTCTACGTCATTTTCGGTGAATCCGGATTTGTTCATCATTATTACTTATCATTATCATTGCTAATAGCAAGCATTGGCCAATTTGTGCTCCATGCTAACGAGTACATCCTTTTCATATTACCATAATGATTTTGGCGCTTATTTTGAATCTCTAAATAAATCAGCAAATATTTTCTTCAAGTTTACACAAATATGTAACAGGACTGATATGGCAATTCTCGATTTCGAGTAGGTAGGTTACAGACAAGAACAATTTGGTATAATCTTTGGTACAGGGAATCGTTGACTACGGGTAATGTCATCATTCACGTGGGATGATGTTATGGTTCAAAGCCGTTGCAATTTATACGAGCGCATGATAAATTAATTCATCGATTACTTTAAAAGTGCTCTTCTTAATATTAACCGGTACATATATTCTGCAGTACCCTAAAAAAAAGCGTGCCTGTACACTGTTTTTGAATAAAAACTGCTTCTGCTGATTTTCTTCCAAAATAGATTAAAGCAGGCATTGTAAACTTAGTCATTCAATCAAAACGAATCTATTTTGCGGTAGGTACGTCGTAGTTGTTTTTTCTACACTCTTTAAATTCTGTGTCTTGATTTAATTTTGTTCCCTTACTTTGTTACTCTCAGAAAATGTTAATCAGTTGTTAATCAGTGTTGCTTTGCCGAGGTTAAGTTTTTCACTAACTGCGGAACCAGTGAAGAAAGTCATCGCTGCCTCGTCTGTAAGCGCACACAACTGGTTCATCGCCATCATTTACCTCTCAAAGGCTTGCAAACTTTTGATTTGCCACTCGGTTATATCGATTATGCTTCTTATATTTGTGGCGCTATTGGTATACGATCTAACGCCTTTCAATGAAAAAACATAAAATATTTCACTAGAAATGCGACGTCACTATTTTTCATTTTGCAAGCTGTTGTACTTTGCTTACACGCAGAAAACGTCCAGAGAGTTTGTCAACTCTGAAAATTTCATATTTTAGGAATGCACTCCAAAACTTCCCACGTGTATGCATTGTTCTGAAGCGTCTGACTTCAATTTGTGTTAAGAGGTGCTTCATAAAAAGGTTAAAACTCCATTCCCCCTCACTTCCAAAAAGCAGGTAGAAAATTTAGTAATACAGCAACAGAAAATGCGGGCTGTAAAGGACAATCCACAAGCTGTCCAAGAAATAGTTAATAAATACAATGTAAATCAAGGTACATCGTAGGTGGTAACACATGCATTAGTGAGATGGAATGAACTTGAAACAAAAGATGGCGACCAAAGGAGCAACAGTTTGACCTATTCTTGGAACGACTAGTTTTTGTTATGTAACTCCAAAATTACTTACGTTTTCCTTTGACACAATTCGTCATAAACACTCACAAACTTTCTTGGTTACATTATTGATAAGATAATTTGTAGATCGCTCGTCAGAGTTAAGAACCTGAACCCTTTGAAGTTGCCGTAATTCCTTTCTTAAAGGAAACGCTTTTAGCTGTCAAAAAAATCCATCAGGCTTGCCGTGTAAAACCTTCGCTAAGCCAAAAATAGCTTTGACACCTACTTCATAAGATGTACAGCGAAGTAGAGTATTTACCCTTTTCTGTGTATTTTTCTTGCTGCATCAGGACTGCTAAAGTATGGGGTTTTTCTCAAGATCATGTTTTTTTCCTAAAAAATAACTTGTGGCAAACTTTGCAGCGACAACAGAAGTGAGTGAACGGCTCGGCAGTGACGTGTCCAAGACGGTAAAAATAGCTTCAATGGAAGAGTACAGGAAGGGCCTCCAATGATGTAACCCATTAAGTACCAAGAAAAAAGTCTTGCTCGTAGCAATGGCGACCAAACCAAAAAGATTCAGCTAGATCTTATGGGATAAATATATTATTTTATTTACCAGTCCACTGAGTTAGGTCGCGGGCTATGTGAACCAGACGTGCGCCATTTCTGGCTGTGACTTTTTTCAGTCAGGCCAAAGTGAAGAAATTGTGCCACCAAATCTTTAAGGTCATGAATTTTTCTTTTTGCAAGTAAGTCTCTTTTCTTTAGCTGACGTGCAAGAAATTGCTACAAGACACATTGAAAGTTTTCACTATACGACCAGTTGCAGATTCGAGACTGGTTTGCAGTCACTGGACGAAGATACAGTTGCTAACGTTAGGTATAAGAGTAGAGATTGTATATTCTGAGTAATTGGATATTCGTTCAATAGCACACGATCGAAAGCTTAACATTATAAGGAGTAACTTGAATGTTAAGTGTATTATCCGTAGAGTTTATTCATTGTAAATCTGCTTCTATCCGCTGCTTCCACACTCTGTTTTCGTGTATATGTCTGAGGCAAAAGCTGTCTCAGGGTATGAAAATCTAAGGTTTATATATCCCGTGAATGAAGATGTCCTGTTTTGGAAAAAGTTTGTTTCTTAGGAGGAAACGGCGTCAGTTACTCTACGCAATCTCCTCCATTTTTGGAGGTAGCTGCATTTCGATTTCTTAGCGTTATTGAGCTTTGCATGTAAGCGACGCAGTGCATTATCATTATTGTTAAAACTATACACCGGACCTCAACGGACCGAGAATGAAACCAAAATGGAGCTTTATGTAAGACCAGGAGGCCCAAGTAGCTGCTAACAAATGGGTATGAAAACACCGTTAGGAGCTGATTTAAATACCTGCAGATCCATACAGCCGGATACAAATCACGACAGCGAATTCCCGGTCAAAACAGACCATTGTAAAAAACACCGACTGAACTGGTAGTTCGGCACCCAATAGTCTTCAATGTATAAGGGTGGGCGAATACCGTAGTTCGTGTGCTGCTCCTAAACGCTTCGAGTGTAGGGAGAGAAAAATACAACCAATGTCACTCGTTTTTTGTACACCTTATAATATAATAGAGTGTCCTCGATGTCAAATATGACAGTGAAGAATTTGTGAAAACCTGTCTATGTAGGGTGCAATGTAACTGCCACCTTAATTGGAGAACCTACAGATGAGCGTGCTAGGCTGGACAACACTAAGCTTTGATTCGGTAATACGCCGAAGTGATTTTTTTTTTTTTTTGCTCACAGTCGATATTGTTCCTGATAAATAAAGCATTAAAGTTATATTTTAAGGCATAAGTCGTCCTCTGAATCGTCATTACAAGAGAGATGAGTCCTACTTCTTGTAGGCGGTACTCGTAGGGCTTATTTCGTAGCTGAGGTATCAATTTTGTTTCTCTGCGTTGGATTCTTTCATTTAAACGTCCCTTGGTAGAATTTACTCCTTATCTTTGCTCTAAGTCTACAGTCCATTACCGTTTTGTACCGAGATTCTATTCCTTTATCACAATACTCTTACTGTGATTTTTCCAGCGTCTTTTTAACTGTGCTGCTCTTATACCCGTTAATACTCCGCTCATGAACTACTCGCTCTAACTGGCACCTACAATACCTTTTGTTCTCAACCCTACCGGTCACAAGTAGACTGAAAAACAATGTCTCTATCTTCAGTTTAAGCCACTTATAAAATAACTGATTTGGCTCGAAACTGACTCCTTTTCTCAAACTCGCTGTACAATACCTTCCTGTCTGAATGTCGTTCAGTTATATGCTCTGCTAGAAAAAGCAACAAGTTTTGCATGGTATCTTTCTTTTATGCAAACTATCAGGAGCATGCGTTTCCAATACTGCAAGAAGCTGAACGTCCATCCCAATTCACGATTGTTGAGTGAAACAATACGAAGACATGACTACGTAGTATGGCGTCTCCAATGGAACATTTTGCAAAAATGAATAACGTAAATGTAGGAGCGCTGACAGTGACAGAATGTATGTATGAATAACTGCTGCTGCTGTATAATACGAGGGAAAATAAGTGAAAAACGATGGAATGTGCATAGCATGTCTGGAACCATTATTCTTGTACTGGACAGTAAATGTATAAAACAATACAATATGTGCATGGGAAATTTCGTACAGGAATATTAGGCACGAACAAATTTTTGTCATTTCACTTGGTATTTACCTTATTAAGGAATGCCCCCATACATTTAATAGTATAATGAATAAATTACTAGCACCGAAGTTCTTTGCCTGTACGTTCTATATTGAAACCAACAACTTCAAAAAGGGAGAAATATATTGACACGCGTAAGCAGAAGTAGAACGGGCTCTGCATACTCAAAGAAATTTGATCAAAGTATATAAGACAGAATAAACATACACGTTCATGGACATTAAAGTCTCTATTTTACTTTTCTTCTCAGAGTATATGATCAATGATACACGCTTATTACTTACCCCAGTATTTATTATGTTCTATAAAAATAACATGCATGAAAAGTGATGCAATTTTGGCTCTTTTTCGGCAGAAAAGCGAAAAAATTTAGTGAAAAGTAGATAATTGAAGTCATCACCTGTCATCACTTCACGGCTACTTTGCTGTGCCATAATTTGTACCGTTGCGAAGTGCATACGATATGATTTCCGACACAGCAACACAATGTTGCTACACGGCTCCGACACAATTATACTATGTTGCTACACGGCTCCGACACAATCACACTATGTTGCTACACGGCTCCGTCCCAGCAAAGCTATGCAGCTACACGGCTCCGACACAATCACGCTATGTTCCTACACGGCTCAGACACAGCAACACTATGTTGCTACGCAGCTCCGGCACAGCAACACTATGTTGCTATCCGGCTCCCACACAATCACGCTATGTTCCTACACGGCTCCGACACAGCAACACTATGTTGCTACGCAGCTCCGGCACAGCAACACTATGTTGCTATCCGGCTCCCACACAATCACGCTATGTTCCTACACGGCTCCAACACAGCAACACTATGTTGCTACACGGCTCCGACACAGCAACACTGTGTTGCTACACGGTTCCGACACAATCACGCTATGTTACTACACGGCTGCGACACAATCACACTGTGTTGCTACACGGCTCCGACGCAATCACGCTATGTTGCTACGCGGCTCCGACACAATCACACCATGTTGCTACGCGGTTCCGACACAATCACGCTATGTTGCTACACGGCTCCGAGACAATCACGCTATGTTGCTACGCGGCTCCGACACAATCACACCATGTTGCTACGCGGCTCCTACACAATCACACCATGTTGCTACGCGGCTCCGACACAATCACACCATGTTGCTACGCGGTTCCGACACAATCACGCTATGTTGCTACACGGCTCCGACACAATCACGCTATGTTGCTACGCGGTTCCGACACAATCATGCTATGTTGCTACGCGGCTCCGACACAAGCACGCTATGCTGCTACGCGGCTCCGACACAATCACGCTATGCTGCTACACGGCTCCGACACAATCACGCTATGTTACTACACGGCTCCGACACAATCACGCTATGTTATGTTACTACACGGCTCCGACACAATCACGCTATGTTATGTTGCTACACGGCTCCGACACAATCACGCTATGTTACTACACGGCTCCGACACAATCACGCTATGTTATTACGCGGCTCCGACATAATCACGCTAGTAAGGCTCCCTGACGTGCACTAGCAGCCTTCAAGACAAAGTTCTTGCCCCGCTTGGTATCACTCGGCGCCAGGCTGCACGGACCTCCTCGGCCACATTATATAATTTCCCCGTCACACAATCTCCTCATCAGGTGGTTAGGGCGCAATGACAAGGGTCTTCTTCTTGCATGAGATAAGAGCTTACTTTGAGTTCTGTGCGATTAGCCGAAATTACTGGAAGCGGTAGTCGTTTGTAGTGCTTCTATAATCAGAATTAATTTCTTCGTTTTGAAAAGATATAGAATCCAAGCGTTTTTATTTTAATGTGTCTACATTCTACAATTGACATGTTTTTGGAATAGCAAAGTTAAATTTCTCATTGTCGTACAGTGAATCGTGATTGCATCTGTACTAAGATTCACACTGATAATGATAGCAACATCGCAGTAATTATTATAACAGTTATGGTAGCAATAATAGTATTCTTAACTGTAGGAGTGAGTAAGTGAAAAATGTATGTTATTTGTAATATTGCATATTGTTATGATTTCTAAAATTATGTTTTGGCATCATGGGTGGGCGCTTTGCAGCCATTTGATTCCCGACCACAGAAGTAAACACACGAAATGGCTGTAGGAAATATCAGAGCATGTGGCTATTTTAACAATAGTGGCTGGCCAGCAGCAGTTCGGAACCACCCACGTCGGTTAACAGCAGTCATTATTCATCTCTGTGAGCCAATAACAAACGGAGCTAGCCATTTGTCACACAGTCTTAACCTTTTGTCAGGCAAATGATCAAATATGGCTATTTTCGCATACTAAAACGGTTTTCAGGCTCTCTTTAAAGGGTCAAACTAATTTTGCTTGCCCACCCTTAACAAAAATGCAATCCCTACATCCAGCACGTCGCGAAATGACTGTACCTTCAAACACCCACCAGAAAATTATGAGCAATTGTTTGTAGACTGGGCATAGTATGTGTGGGAAATTCGTGGGTGCTTACGGACCCTCCTTCAATAGTAAGAAGACTGAAATTTGGCAAATTTGTCTGTAATTAGCCACTCATAATGAGTCATAAGATACCTCGACTCCCAGCACTATTAACGTTCTTTACATGCTATTGCCATGGTATAATTACGTACAGGTAGTCCCACGCGCATCTCCGACTTCGCCCCCTTTGCTTGCGGGGAAGCTGTGACGTCATCACTATAGTCTCTATTGCATAAGTCCTGTATAGCTCTCTTTGACTTGATAGCACTGTGAAGGAAAAACCCTCCGAAGTCAGTGCATAGTTTTATCGCATATATTAATGCAGCTTATGAGGAAACAAAGCGACATTAGAAATTTTACGAGTAACATTAAACAAATACGCATATAAATTGTTAAATAGTAGCTCCTTAAAAACTCTGTTAAATTCGCACAATGTAGCCTGACAGAAAGAAAATACATTTGTTCTTGTCTGAAGACTCAACTAGAACGTTTGATAAGCTTGCTGCAGTTAAAATATTCTCTCTAGACTAGAGCTTCAAGTAGAGCCCGCTGCAGACGATAGTCTTTTGTCCTGTATTTTCACTTCGCAGCGTTCGAATGCGTTGCTGTATCTGCATACACAACAAATACAAGCACTGCTTTCTGAGACGGCATTCACTAAAAATTTTGAAAGACACGAGATACTGCACCAGCAGAGCCGGGCAGTATCTAGATACTTATTTGTATCTATATGTTGTATCTAGATACTTTTCAAATGTTGTATCTAAATGTAGTATCTAGATACTTTTTGTCTGTATCTAGATACAAGTATCTAGATACTTTTTTAGATACTTTTTAGATAATAATAAACTATACCTATTATTATACATGAAATATTTTAAATACAATAATATTCAGTTTCATAAAATAATGATAAAGCCGATAACTAAGCGGACAAGAGATGGCAACCCTGAACATGTTCTGTCACGTTGGCTCACTATTCTATTATTGTTTAGAAGTCTTCCTTTATTTTGTTTATTAAAGATTTGCTTGGAATTGGGGTAACATCCACCAAAACATACGGCCTAAATTATACTTTGCATTTGAATGTTATTGCAAAAAACTCAATATAGGTACCTATTGACTACTAAACTTCAATGACATTGCCCATTTCTTTTAGAAACAAGATATTTTATCACAAACAAATGTGATCAACTATTTAGCCTCTTTGCCGGAAGTAAGTGTGGAACAGTCATTATTATTGTAATTACTAATCTACTATAGAACAATATTATAAAGGAACAGAATTGTATCCACCTGAATTACATGATTTTTAACCATGTGAACTAGTAAAACTATTAAATTCAGTTGTAAAATAAAAGTATCTAGAATTGTATCTATAGATACTTTTAAGTATCTAGTATATGTATCTAGATACATTTGTAAAGTTGTATCTAGTATCTGTATCTAGATACATTTTAAGGGTGTATCTAGTATCTAGATACATTTTTGAGTATCTATGCCCAGCTCTGTGCACCAGTGTGAGTATCTATGCCCAGCTCTGTGCACAAGTGACACTAGCTGCTAAGCCAGCGGATATGACGGTAAACATTTATCGAAACTTTCGGTAGACACACAGTCTTGTTTGCCGCGACGGCATGAAATATTTGAACGCGTTGAAGTGAAAACAAGACAAAAGACTATCGTCTGTAGTGATTTTATTAATGCCATTCCATGGATAAATATATGTTACTGCAGCTATAAGTGCCTCAAGTTTAAATAATTCAAACTTGAAGTAACAAGCAGGAGCAGGTTTGTGGCTGCTCATGTTACAGCGCCCAGACAGAAGCTAGAACTTAAAGATATCTTTCTGTAATAAAACGCTTCGTGTATTTATTTAATTCTTTCGTGACAATTTGAAGGAAATAGATGAAAAATAAGCCAGGTTGTAGATTTCGTAAATCGATGACCAGGTTGCAGAAGATGGCGACGGCTGATCCTCATCCCTTAATCTGAAGACAATTCTTCCTTGAAACACTTCTTGAAATAGGAACACTATGCATATAGCTTCTGGAGTCCGATTTTATAACTTTTTTCCCTTTGGTCACGACGTACAAATTCAGCAGATGCTCAACGAAACGCTCTGCATATAGTAATTTTTCACGGGGAGTAGACAACTATTTCTTCTAGCTTACTCTTTCACTCCTTCTTTTTCTTCTACAGCAGTATTATTCCCGGTCAAAGGGGGTCGCTGAAGCAGATCTTGCTATTCCATTCATTTGTGTCCATTACCATGTGCCCCTTCAGCTCCATACCATGCATATCATCCCTCACACTGTCGTTCTCTGTAGGTGCGAATTTTGTTTCATAGCCCAAAATTTCAGTGAAGCAGATATTTAAGTTCGTAAGACCGTATCTTTATCAACGGAGCGCTGACATGCATACAAGCTACCTGGAGTTACAGTCAAGTTTATTGCAGGGTTTTACTCAAGATTTTTTTCTGCCTCTCACTGTTGAATACGCACGCCTAATCAAGAAGAAAAATAGGGAACGTATAAGTAATATGAAACTACTAGTCTCAAGATCGAAGACGTGCCACGAATGCATGGAGAGAGATGAATCGTCTATGCGATACAGTCAAGAAAGACTTGAAGAAGAAAAGTTACAGAAGTGAATGAGAGCTGCCGATAAGCGTGAGCAGGAAAATGAGGAAACGACAAGTCAGAGAAAAAAGCTCTAAGCTTGAAAGCACGACAAAGAATAAATGAAGAAAAATGAAGCAGGTCAAAGAAGAGAAGATTCCGCGACGGCCTATATTAATAAAAAATATCGACTATTGTGTGAATTGTTTTTACGCGCGGGTCCACTAGTAGCTAAATATTATACTGATTTTACTCAAATGTAGCCTTATATGATAAAATTTGAATGCTCTACGACTTTTCATCTATAAATCCATAGACTAATCAACCTTGACTCATATACTGCGCAGGAAAAATATTAAGAACAGCCGCAGCCTATTTACTGCGATAACTTGCCGATTTATCATCTTTGTGCGTAGATATCTATGTATCTTCTAGATCTAAAAAAATCTCATTGCCAATTCTTTACATTCTTCTGTGAAAAAAGGCACGGAAACAATCGATAATGGGCTTTATTGGTCACAGAACTTCCATAAACTCATTCACAAGAACGGCACTCGCCTTGACTGAGGTCTCCAGATAACGTAATGGAGCGAGGTGCCCAGAAGAGTCACAAACTGGTCAAGCGATGGGACTACCTGTACGTTATTATACCATGTCTTACTGTGGAAAAACCAAAGCAGGGATGTCTAGTCAATTACCGTGTGTGTCGGCAGTGTCTGTTCGGGGTTGAGTCAGTTATGTATCTGGAGGTCTCGACTCAAAGTCTGGCATACTATTGTCGTGCGAGGTTGTTCTTAATTAACTACGGACTGTAGTTTACCATAAGTACTGTAATTTCATCTGGTACTGCATGCCTCACAGCCGCCGTACGCCTCTCGACCTGCCTGTAACACCTCCGCCCTGAGCAACGCGTCCTAACAAGAAGCGCAGTATTTAATTGAACTTATCATACGATAGTTCATTTCCGCAATAAATTCCAGTAACGATTAGTTTGACTGGCACAGAAACTTTATGCGCGCAAATCCCTAAATATCCGTGTTGTACACCTCGGGGGATCAAGGAATGTTAAAGCTCTAGATCGAGTAACGAGTCCCTCTAGAGTTGTCGCCCCCAGAAGATCTTTTAAGGTCTCAGCTTCCGGAACGACAAAAAAAAATGTCAAGGGTCCATTTTTGTGTTTGATTTTGGTGTATTGTGATCCATTGCGAATTGTTCCAGTAAGAATTTATAATTCGCAGCCATTACCTTCCTTTTCTTCTTCGCATTCTTATCGCACTTATTGTTCATGTGACCAGTGCAGTTCAGCTCTCTGCACTTGCCGGCAACACCTCATGTTGTGATCATTCTTTGCAGGCGCAGGCCCAACTCAGAACGGGCGTTCAAGGTATCTTGGCTAACGACTTTCATAGAGTGGTCCCAGCATACAGTTCAACAACATTTGTCTGGCATACAACAAACGTCCTGTAACAGCTTCCATAGTTGGTCCGAGAGACGTAAGTGCTGTGCTATAAGAACCAGATTAGATCCTCCACAACAGACGGCCCGAGAAGTCCATTCCCTGGAGAATCCGAAACCCAGATTTTGGCCCATTCTTAACTATTACAGTAGTGCTAATGCATGCAATATTCTTAGATGCCTAGGAAACTACCGTCAATAGAATGATTGTACAAATATGATCAGTTGTAGCAGGTTGGTTGGGTTGCTGTCACCGTACGTTAGATTGGTTGTGGAGAACACAGCTGACTGCCCACCAACTCCATGCTTGTGCCCCAATTCCTAATCGGTGACCTATTCCGCACACCGGTTAAAATTCGCACTTACGTTCCAGCCACCCATGTACACCAATTTTCATCTTTGCCTATACTTACACAAGCCATGTACAGATGTACATCCGCGTCTATATCCACGCTTGTTATATGCACAATTCACATCCACAACTTCCAAGTGCGCATACTACCAACCAAAACATCTGTGTGCACCTGCAAGCGGCCCCTTCCTTGAGCACAGGTTAACATCCGCAACATCCATATGCACCTTTGAGCTGCTACAGCTTGCGTATGGAAATACTAACCTCCACACCATCCACATGCAGCGCTAATCATCCGCCCCAGAATCCACAACTGTCGCAAGTTTTCCCCTACCTTCACAAATCCGTCATTAACACCTGTGCTCTTAATGCTCGCTAAGTAAGCTACGCAAAGTTTTTGCTAACGGATATTCAAAGTTTCTGAATAGCCTGCAGTCCCCACCCCCTCCCCTACACCACCACGTAGGCTGAGGAGCATCGTCCATGTTCTGCCTAAATGAATATACGCAGGCAAACTCTGCCTCTAGCCTGCCATAAGCCACCATAATCCTTTACGTTTAGCATGATTTTGTAACCAATGAAAGCTAGTTGTGGTTGGAAAGCAATTGCAAAAGTGCGGCGCGTGGAACAGATAGGATCATTGAATGCTTCATTATTAACTAAATGCTTAACCTTGCAGCATAATACGAATGTTGTCATCGATTGGAATAGTTTCATAGAGATAGGAAATTTGTTTTAGCGGGGAAGCTCAAGACACTTAAATGCGTATAAATTAACTTATCTCAATGAAATTACTACAATCGATGAGAGCTTACTATTTTAATTTAATTATACAAGATTATTTACTTTTGAAGCCACAATGCCTGTATCTATACAAAAATTTATGTAGCAAGGCTCGTTTGTTACAAAAAGCGTGAAAGTTTATAGCGATGAATTTTCATGTTTGTTTTTCATATAACTCTGTCAGTGACTATTTACTTTGCACGCCATTCTTGTAATCAAAAACTTTCGTTTCGTATAATAATGTTGCGGCCTAAATACTTTTATTCAGGATTCTACAAGATCCTATTTCGGCTTCAGGTCGAAAGGACCTGAAAGGCGCTTCAGTTAAGAAGTGTACGGGTAAATCCAGCAGCCTACAAACATGTAAATCTGCATAAATCTATTGCTGGCTATAATTGAGGTCCGGCCAATCATAGGTCTTTGGGACAACGGATATTTGTCACTCAAGCGCTCCTACATGGGTACCCGTGGAAAATGTTTGTGATGATTTGAGGCGTCTGTGATAGGCAGCACCTAAAGTATAAGGGTCAGCTACAAAGAATCTATACGGCAGCCGGTAAGCAATTGGGTTCCACAAGGTACCGTGTTCGGCCCAATATCTTCCCTATCGTGATGAATGACAGAAGACACCAATGTTAGTCTGTGGTTTCTTTCTCGTTCACGGATAACACACGAATATTAGCTCCGGTTCCATGAACGGCAAGCGCACGTACAGTCCATTTAAAGTTAGACAACACAAGAATCAAAGAAACATACTTTTTACTGCCACGATACGAGAAAAACTCTTGGCTCTTTGACTCAACAACCTACGTCGCACAGCACCAGTGTCGGAGGTAAAATTGAAAATTTGAGAGAGTATGAGTGATAATGCAATATAATGCTACTTTTGAGGGCTGTATAACTGGAGGTGTAACGGTAGGAAAGAAACTGAGCAGCTGGATGTTACACACTCTCCTCACGCTACGTAAGCAAAATGCCCAGTGCTACTTTATGGAAGCAGCTGGTGCTGCCTATATAGGATAGAATATTGTTCACCTCCTTAAATCCTTGGAGTACGAAAAGTACTAGAGCTTATCCATGCTTGTCCGATATGATTTACAGGTAAAATTCAAGACCAGCTAGAATCAAAACACCACAAAGTCTTGTTCAAGTCAATCCAAAGGAGATCTGAGCGCCGCTACACAATCATAGGAATCACTGTAAATGAGGAAATAATTGGCGTTTTTTTTTTTTCGGAACAAACTCGTTGAACCGCGATCAGAGATGGCGGCGAGACAGTTGTAACCAAATATTCTAACAGCTTCGCTGTTCAGGGCGAGAGTCTGTTAAATGAAATGTCCCGTTATATTCCAAACGCTTCTAACACTGAAACACTGAAGTTCAGAAACTGACAGGACTCAAGATTGAAGTACCAGATAGGCCATCACTTGAAAGCGCGTACGAGAAACATGCAGATAACTCGGTGCTAGCTTTCCTGTTACCGAGGCACGTTGTTATAAAAATCCCTGTTTGGGTAGCTGCAACTTTAAAAATGCTAACCGTTACCCATATACGGTTATTGTAATTACCAATAGAGAGTGATGTAGAAATAGCGTTGCAAGTTCAAACGTTACTAATAACAGCATTGTGTGCGTGTACGTACCTTCGTCTCCAAAATTTTTCATTCCTTGTTCATGTGCGAGTTGTGGTTGTGACATAAATATTAAGAGGTGGGTAATACAGGTGCAGCACAGGTTACCCTGCGTTGTGATTTCAACTTGTATTAGCAACATGGACAGGACGGGTGTTGTGCGTAACGCCACCTGGACCTCATTCAGCGAATTTTAATTGTGATGTGTCCGCATTTTTCCTGTACAAACTTTATATTTAGCTTAATACTTCTCTCAGCACCGGCGGGTAGACACTGGAAGTATTTTGAGGCAATAAGAGGACATTATACACCAGTAGCTGACAATGGCCTGTAGTTAATTCGAAGCGAATAATTTCTCCCTTAAACAGCCTGGTGTGCGCAAAAAAAGCTATTCACACTCAGAAGAATAACACAATGTATTTTAATGTTTAATTTTCGGAAAATAGACTTCTGTGAAAACTCTACAATATTCTAACGACCGATGTATATTTATCTGTTTCTTTGTTTATCTGTCCATTTTCTACTACGCTTTAACAAAATAAATAGGCGGAAATTAGCCTAGGACGGAGGCTCTAGTCGTCCTCTCAAGCTCAATTGAAAACTGATAGGTAGAAAATAGGCCGGGTTGCAGAAGATGGCAAACGTAGTTTAATCAGAGACAGTTGAAATTGAAAAATGAAGATTTCGCAGGCTTAGTCTGATTCGTACGACTATTACCTTCTCCATACATCGAATCTATGGCAAAGTATCGGGCGGCCTCAAGTCTAAATGCACTTCTTGCATTGCCGAAGTTGCAATCTAAGCATTGAAGATTTCTGAAGCTTCCATTGGCACTCTCATGCATCTTGATTCGTAGTTTCTTCCCACGCATGATTTTGTTGCATCAGCTATTCTTCCAACTTTGATGCAATTGTTGACGAAACATCTTCCAACACAAAAAACTATCGGTCGGACAAATGTGACATGCTAGGGTATCTATGATATCATATCGAAACAATTCTTTTCAGAGTTGCTGAACTGACTGTAAAGGTAAGTAATTTTTTCATGTCAGAGGAAGAAAATAAGAGTGTCGCTTTTGAGTAGGCTTAATTATGAAGCCGTGAAACCTCATCTGCATGAACTCTAAAGTTCGCAATTGTATGAAGGAAAGTATGGTTAATGAAGCAGGTTCAACACAACTTCTTCGCTGTCATTTCTGATAGCGCAGGCACACTAGTACTTTAATAATGTTTGTTCCAACTTCTCACGTATATTTCCTATTTCATTGTAGCTCTGACTTCTGTCGTGGACATTTTTCCCGTCGGTTTTCTCCACAGTTTTACATGCAGCCCTTGTACAAACACAAGCTGTTTGCAATAGGTCTGTACTGGGAATTCTTCCTCCAAGGACTTATACAATTCCATATTAAATTCGTATGATATTTTATTAGCTGAATGGCCCGGTTTTCCTGCTGTGATTGCCTGGCAAACAATGAACGGAAAGAAAGTCACATTACCTTAATGAAATAAAAAGCTCGATGCAAAAGCTGCTTAATTGGATAATTTCTAAAGCTGCAAATGAGCCACTTTGCAACCTACGCAATTTAATACCGAACAGTTAGTGTGTGCGTGGGAGAGGAAGCGTCTGAAGATGGCTGCAGGTGTAAAATTTCGTTCTCATTATAATGAATCAATCTCTATCTCCATAAGCGCTTCATCGAATTCTCGCATTTTTCATCATAAATAATTTAGTGCATTGAAATTGAACTGAACAACAGAGATCTTTCTCTGGCTGAACCACAAAATTCAGCAGGCTTCAGTGACAGCAGACGACACTCGAAAATAATTAAATTCAGCTCCTGTTAGTGACGTGAGCGGTTATGGATATTTCCAGTCAGGTGTCTTACCAATTAGCTGCAAATGCTGCCAATAATTCAGTGCCAGTCTTTGGAGAATCTTTAAAGAACGTTGTGCTACTCGTGTCCATAAAGTTTTTTTTGCCATTTAGTAAATTCATTAAAGAAAGTCACTGAGTAGCCAAACTTATGAAAGTTATTGCACAATGAAAATTATGTATTGAATTTTTTAGCACAATGACTAATATACCTGCACTGCAAAGTGAAACAAGTACCTATATAGACAGTTCAAAACTCTTATTTTTTCTCGTTTTTTATTTACGTATTTGCAATACATTAGTAGCATCAACAGTTCTCTGTAGATCATCGATGTCTTTTTTGATGAAAAGCTTACGTTTAGGCACATAATGAAGTCTTGCTTTGCGAACTTCGAATATAAATAGGCTCCTACTTAAAGTAAGCGTTGTGTTTGGTGACAGGAAAAGTAGTCAGCAGGTGCTTTGCTGCACTCTTGCTACCTTTGTTGAAGTTGTCTCCTCCGTATGGGCTTTGGCTGCTGCAGCGTGTCTGCTAGACCACTTTGTTAGCTCTGCTAGTAGACTGTGTGCCCAGAATGATTTGGTGAATCTGTCCCATAGGCGGAGTGTTGCCTCCCTTTGTATGTATGCTTAATTGGTATTCAACCATGAAGGAGAGTGCTGTATTCCCTGCCGTAACTTGAGGTCTTTGGGGAAAAACGCACATGCTTGAGCTGATGCCCACCCCTTCACATAGACGAGATTAAATAGCTGGTCGTAGACGGACAAACAGGTCATTTCTTGAGAGCAGCCGGGACCAACTACCCACCCTTCAATGAGCTATTGTCGTAACATCAAGTGAGATAGATATCTGAGGAAAAGAGAAAAAGGAAAAAACTATGCCAAGCCTGAGAGGTGATAGTGAAAATACTATTAGTTGAAGCAAACTAGCCAGTCGAGGCAAAGCTAAGAGAAGTTAAGTTAGTTGGGGCATGAAAAATAATTGATGAAGGTGCTTTTAAAGCTTTGACGGTTAAGTATATGAGAGTGTTAGGTGCTAAACTGGTCAGTTTTGTCGTTGTTTTAGTTTTTAATAGCCAGGTCTGCTGTGATGTGGAATTAATCACCGGGATTCATACAGTATTAGGTCGTGCGGTTCTCCAGGTGCTTAGGTCAACAGTAAATGGCTTTCTGATTTGATCTTATTAGCGCTTTGGGTTTCCTGGTATTGTTTGATACATTATTTGGGTTTCATTACCTATGTGCTAATGCCCGGGAGTATACTTTTAATAATGTACTAATTATTATAATAGATACCGTGGTGTTTTATTACCTCCGCGGTGGAGGTTAGGTTTTTGTCGTGTTTGTCTGATATTCTGTCTCTTTGTCTGTCACCATTATTACTCAAAAAGTAATGTACGGATCCTTACGAAATTTACCGGGATCATTAGGCATATTAACAGTAGCAGATGATTCACTTTTGGTGAAAATCCGTTCATCTGTCTGTTATTTGTCTGGCTGCCTATTTTCTCTTAAGGCCATAACTCAAAAAATATGAGCGGATTTTCATGAAATTTATATGAGTTGTTAGGTTTAATGTGATGAGTAAATGACCAAATTTTTGGATGATCTATCCATTCGTTCGTTTGTTGTTGCTATGTTTAATTTTATGCTTGTTAACACAATAACTCAAAAAGTTATGGATTGATCTTTATGAAATTGACAGGAGTTGTTGACAATGTTAAAAGACATAAATGATTAATTTTATAGCTGATCGGTTTGTCTGTTTGTGTATTTGACTCATGTTTGTCATCATATTTACTTACAGCACAACTTTATGAAAATCGCAGGAATTGTTAATAATATCAAAAGGCACAAAGGATTAAATTTTGGAGCCGATACACAGAAAATCATAGTTTCAAAACTAATTTGAATTTTTCGTTACTGTTGCCTTGCTTGGCGGAGGTATGCGCTCTCAGAGTGCTCTCTAGTCTATTTCTTTATTTATCTGTGGATCTGTCCTTTTTCTTTCACGCTTGAAAAAAACAGCTATAAGGTTAAAAGAAGGCCAGGTCGCAGACGGCAAGCTTATATATGAATGAACTTCTTGTATTGCCAATGCTGAAATCGATGCAATCAAGATAGGCGATGCTTCCCTAACTAACACTCTCATGCATCCTGATTCTTAATCATTTTCCAGAGATAATTTTGTTATTCACATATTGTTCCAACTAGATTGCTTTTGTAGACTCAATTGTTTTCAATGAGTGATAAAATTTCGACCTACATGATATCCTAGTACCTCATGACACCAAGTCAAAATTAATATTATGAGCAATGATTAGCTACTTATAAAAGGAATTAATTTTTCTTCTATGCGTACAGCTGTGGGTTTACTGACTTTTGCCAGCAATGCAGAGGGTCGAGGGTCGCACGGTGCTCTCCGCCACGTGCGCCATAGCTCACGACGATTTGTAGTCGGCGACAGCCGTATACTCCTCTGGAGCCAAGTGGCCTATATCTGCAACACAACCGCTGCGTGTGAATTTTTCAGTTGGGGGGACGGTCAAGTTGACATTACCGTTTACTTTCAGTTGGGGGGACGGTCAAGTTGACATTACCGTTTACTTTCAGTTGGGGGGACGGTCAAGTTGACATTACCGTTTACTTTTGGATGAATGAAAAGTGTGGCAATGGAAAAATGTCACACATTCGTCGGCGTCATTTTTGATCGCCGGGTAGATTAGTAATAACAATAATAACAGTAATACTAACAAAGGTTATCAAGCAGTTAAGTTATAATATTTTCGAATGTGTAATATTTAAATAATTAGATCACGATCAATGAAAGGTCTAAATTTTAAATTGTCTTGTCTGTTGGGTAAAACTTGTAAGTAATTTTCCTTGCTCGGTGTATGTTTGTTGATGCTATAAGAATATTTATTGCATAAATTTAATACCTCTGTTTTAAAAAACGACAGCAAAATTAAAGTTTTAATACTGTTCAAAGTCAAGGGTCCAAATTTTAAATTGTCTTGTCTGCTGGGTAAAACTTGTATGTAATTTTCGTTGCTCGGTATATGTTTGTTGATGCTATACGAATATTTATTGCATAAATTTAATACCTCTGTTTTAAAAAACAACAGCAAAATTAAAGTTTTAATACTGTTCAAAGTCTTTTATCATCTCTTACTACTCGGCAGTATACTGGGTACCATGCGTTGTAGGAAACATATCAAGCCAGCCCTCAATTTCTTGCGCAAACAGATTGCGCAGTTTTTTGGAGGAGTAACCACACCGTTAATTAAGCAGTAATTTTTTATCAAGAGGATGCCTCAGTCACATAAATGCACTGCAATTAAATACTTTAACAACTACTAAGCTTAATAATAAAAAATATGCCTGATGTTACATCTTATCAACTGCCTTTGTAAGATTCTTCAAAGTAGAGAAGAATCTTTGTGCACACTCTTTGCTGTGTGTCTTTCAGAAGCACTGCCAGAATACTTCGTTACCATTTTTGCTTTCATTTAGCCGCCAGTGGAGGAAACGACTCAGCTGTGGCTGTATTGGTGGATAAAAACATATGGCTTCGTACAATGGCTGCATTTCTATTTCCGTCGGCCAGTTAGCAAAATATTTGCCTTTGAACAATGACCGGCTGTACGTCTCAAGCTCCTCTTGCCAGTTTTTGGCTTTTCTTTCCCTTTCTCAGCGCAGAGGTTTTGCTTCGCTCTGAAGGAAAGCATGTTTCTTTTTCGACAGCAGAGCCTTCAATAGACAATCGTTCCAGAGAGAAGCTTGGGCCTTACGTGTGTAAAGAAATTCAAAGTTAATCTATGCTAGAAAGTTAGAAGCGATAATCTGATAAGTCAAATCAGTGGCACGAGTGGGACTGTAGATATGTTCAGATATGCCATATTATTGGCAGGGTGACTCTGGCTTATTTATCACCACCAAAAAGGTTATGTTTGTCTGTCTGTCACAAAGATAACTCAAAAAGTTATAAACAGATCTTCACGAAATTTACAGGGATTGTTAGGTATGATATGAGAAATAAATTATCAACTTTTGGTGAAGATCCGTTCATCTATTTGTTTGTTTGCTCGCCTGTTTTTTTCTTAGTATCATTCCTCAAAAAGTATTTTACGGATTTTTATAAAATTTACACGAGTTGTTAGTTATATCACGAAGAGTATTTGGAAATTTTTTATGACGATCCGTTTGTTTGTTTGTTTGTTTGGTTCTGTGTCAGATTTTTATGTTTCTTTGCAAAGTAACTCAAAAATTTATCAATGGATCTTTATGAAATTTACAGGAATTCTTAGTAATGTTGAAAGACAGAAATGATTAAATTTTGTGATCATAGGTTGGTCCATCTGTGTGTAAGACTGCTGTTGGTCAGAATGTTCACAAGCAACATGATTCGAAAAGTTATGAACGGATCTTCAAGAAAATTGCGGACACTGTTATTACTGTCAAAAGGCACAAACGATTAGATTTTGGTGTTGATGCAAAGGAAATTATTGTATGATAGGTTCAGAACTACTGTAATTTGAATGTTTCGTTACTGTTGTATTGCTTGGCGGAGGTATGCGCTCTCAGAGTGGTCTAGTTTGTTCATTTGCCAATCCCAGTACGTAGCGGGTAGTCTCCACGTCAATAAAGACTGCATTGAAAGGACTGGCACCGCGGTGTCTTGTTACGTACGTGTTGGTGCCCAGGACCCTAGCTGTTGCTGCCCGCGAACAACTGTTGCGCTCTCTAATTTACATTTGACACCTGTTACTGCCCCCGCCAATGAGACTGTTTTCACAAGGGTTTGTTTGTAAGTTTGTCTGTATGTTAGTAACACCACTCAAAAGTTATGGACGGATTTGCTTGCAATTAACTAGAACTGTTAAGGTCACGAGGAACTGATAATAAAATTTTGGTGATGAGCCATCAGCGCAGTCCGTGTGTATCTTTGTCTGTGTATTAACTGCCATTAGCGTTGCTTGGCGGAGATCTGCCTTCTTGGAGTGCAGCTCTTTTGCATACCTTTTTCCTTTCATTATTGCAACTGTCGTATATGAAGCTGTGACTCTGTTCAACTGTACGAGTTCTCGCTGAAGTCTCACCATAATGGTGATATTTTTGGGTTATTATTTCATAGATGATATTAATATTATGATTTTCATGATTTGTGTTATTTGTCCTCCTAGTGTTCATAAGAAAGTTACCTGAAAATGTGCAGTCTATTCTAATTTTCACACGATGTTATCGATAACGTTCCCTACGCAGTGACTTACAGTTTCAATGCTCACTTCATACTCGTAAACTTTTTGTACAGTTCTCAAAATTAATGTCATTAGCCTTCACCTACTCTAAGGGAAATTTTAATAATCTTGGAAAGGAATTATGCAGCATCCCTATTTTTACTAAAAGTTTATTATACTAAGAGCAATCATTTTGCTACTGAGCTCTGTAAATGCTACTACATAATATAGGCATTGCAGTTTTTATTATAGCATAGTGGTAGTACTATTTACATAAACATTACTTGGAGCTGTGCACCGCCCCCACCAACTTTATAGTCAAGTTAAAACTCCTCGGTGGCGCAAGACCATCACCTGCGGTAGGGGGTAACTTCAACTAAGTCATTTTTAATGAATGAGGCTAGGGCACAGCCATGATTGCTTCCCCGACATTAGCTCTTCAATAATAACATAGGAAAAAGTAGAGCGCCCCGTTCTCCAGACGATCTGCCGCGGTGGTGGCAAATTCTCCGCGGTAGAGAAAATTCAAAGCCATCATTTTTTATGGCCAGCTAGGTCTAGTTTTTGGCATGGGTCACATCTAGGTCAACCCCCCAAACTCCCTGCAAAAAATTATAAGCATTGCTTAACTCCTTCGACCACTTAATGGGTGGACAGACATACAAATTTAAATAGAAATATATGTATATACTTAAATCTTCTACGAAAACATTATCACCTCTCACTTCGTTCGCAGGTAAAAACCAGTGCAAGCATGCAATCCTTTAGGGGCGGGGCTGAATCAAACGCAGCAGTGCCAAATGTAAACTGTTAACTAATGCATTTTAAGTTTTCGAATATAAATATAATTTTATAGATTAAGACAAGTTATACCACGCGCTCGAGTGAGATTTGGCAAAGTTGCTTTGCGTTCTAAGCCACGCCCATCGGACTCCTTAAGCTTGGGACACACTAGGCATTTACACAGACAGCTTGATGTAAGGATGCGAGACTCGGACGTCATTTATGCCACGGTATCTATGCTATCGATTTTAAGCATGTATCGAAAAGGCAGGCGTGCTGCTCATCCTAGCAATCAGTTGGGCGTAGAAATGCATATGTGTCCCCAGCATTACGCTGGTTTGACTAAAGTAACATTCACCCTCCGATGCTACCTGTTCAAACAGTTCGTCAAACGTTAACAAACTAAGTCTCTATGAGCGTTTCGCAAATAAGAAGCCGCGTATCACGTCTGCTGTTTATCTTCTCCCGCAGAAATGAGTCAGCAAGTTTTTGAAAGAGGTCCCTTGATGTAGTGAGAAAAAAATTAATTAGCCTTAGGAAGACTGTGTTTCATATGTACAGCGACATCCTAAGGAAGTAAAATACCATTAATGGTGTACTAAACGAATTGCCCTAAGGTTACGCTGTGATGCTGAACTGAGCGAGTACAACACAAATGGAAAAAGCACGGTTTTCGCTCCAAAGGTGAGTTCAATTCTCTAATGTAAGATGATGGGCAATATAACCGTCTTAAGAAACCTCAGAAAAGTAGGACGCCAGTCCATAACTGAGCCTGATAACGACTCACCAGCGCCATCACGGACTTCTTCAATGAGAGTTATATCTATTATACTCTATATATCGTGCTTGGCAACGCTTATGTTGGGCGTGTTGCATAGCACGTTTGACTAGCTGCCTAGAAAACCTCGAAAATTATCAAAATAAACGTCATGCGTTGAACAGCTTTAGTATATTGTGTTTATGATGAATTCTGAAGATCGCATATTACTTCGGCTGCTTGTAGGAATACCGCTGAGCTACCATCCCCTCTCGAGGACACTTGTCATTAGAGGCTTCCCTTTCCTAGATCCTTTAATGATTCTTGGGACAAGGTTCAGGTGGTGTTACTTACGCCGCCCAACTTGTGCAGAGGTGATGCTACAGTCCGTGACCAGCGGGGTGACTAGTATCGAGTTATCCCCACATTGCACGTAGCTGCTTGCAGCTGGTATGCCTGTTACTTTCACTAAGCATGCGTCTAGTACGTCCTTAATTAAACTTCACAACGTCAATACCGGCAGCCTGACGTAGTATTTCGTTGAACAACCTCGCGACCCTCACTGTGAAACTATTAGAATACTTTGTGGCTATTGCAGCGCCACCATTTCTGATAGTCTTGGCCATAACATTAGGTCCGACTTTATAGGTGGCAGATGATGCTGACTTCAATTTGTCATGAGAAAATTTGCGGTTTCTTTGCTACTATTGTAACCATTCCACCATCTGTATGATCTGCTGTCAGCCTCACTTCTATAGGAACAACTTTTCTCAGCAGGAATGTGTCAGACAACTTAGCGGTGCCTACAGGATAATAAGTGAAGTATGCCTAAATATTCGGTGTCGTTCCTGATCAGGTTGATCTTCCATACCATTACCTTTCAGCTACAACTGGTATTTTTCTAAATTTCCCAAGCAGGATTCAAAAATCCATGCGTCACTTCCATCAACGTACTTTAAAAGCATTTATTGTTAGCAAAGTATAAAGGCTTTACTCACGATTCCTACACTCGACATTGTGCAATTCAACACATATTTACTACTAAACACCACCCCCCCCCAATATCTCGTCACTCTTCTAGATATTTCATACTTTCTACTAGGAATCTCTCGATAATGAATGCTCCTGTTAAGGCAACATTTGTATAGTTTGTTTTTCAATGAACTTCAAAAACTTGATCGAGTTTGGTGTAATTATAGCTGACTAGCGGGACCCGTGAAATTTCACGGTTAAATAAAGACTACAATTTCCAAAATGAACCAACCCACAATGCACTATTGCAATTTACCTGAGTTTAACCTAATGCAGCTCTTAAAACGTAGCCCACCCTGTCTGAAGTAACCTCCGTCCCTCATTCCAACTCAACAATGTCTGGCTATCCAAGCCTAATTAAGTCGTATAAGCTAACGTGACCGGTGGGAATACACCGATTAGTTAATTCTCCCACTTTATAAGATGTAGCAATCTAAGCAATACTCTACTATAACGCACCTAACCTGACACAGCTCTTCTAACCTAACCTACCACATAAATAACGCCAGTCACTTAATCCTGACGAATTCAGTCTAACAAAAAATGGGAACGTTACTTCCTACCCTTCTGATTACGCTGCTGTGGGTGCAGCTGGAACCC
>LQNS02277999.1:12972400-12989974 GCA_001587735.2 Parhyale hawaiensis
AATTTCGACCAAACAGGTGCAATGGCACCAACAGCTAGCGCTATTGCAATGCTCTCTAGACTCGTTGGAGCTCCCCAGAAGCGCGATCTCCTTTTTTTACGTCGGTACAAACGAGCTCAGCAGGTCGTGCACGGCGTCACTACTGGGGTAATGAGGAGCAGCTCAGGCGAAGTGCAGAGAGAGGTAATGCAATAAAATGTAAGTACTGCGACCTGCACATATTGCGAGGCTGGTATTATGTATCACCTACACTATACACTCGGATCGGCGATAAGGATTTGCTAGTATAAATAGCGATTTCTGAACTTTCTGTAGACCAAATAGCGAAAAATTTTTGCAGTAGATCTGTGTTAGCTGACATTGTGCTGAGCATTGCTGTTCACTTTCATTTATGCTTTTGTATGTGCCGCTTGACCGGCGGTAATTGCTCTTAACGTCTGCAACAACGATAGGGCGACGAACAGTCGTGACTGGCGGTGAAAAAGCAACTTTGAACAATGAATCTGCCAATGTGGTCTCCTAGTGGTGCAAGTATGCTACTATCAAAGAAGTAGGTTGCTAAGTCGGCACTGTGGAAAGATCTCAGAAGTTCCAAAAGGAAGAACCGATCAAATGGTGGGACACGCACCACAACAGTACTTGACGCTTAGGTTAAGAAATTTTTGCGCAGAGCATTTGGCAATGGCAGCCAAGAATCCAGCGACAGTAAGAAAATGTCCTGTATCTGTTGTATCTACTATACGCACATAGACCTCAACACTGGAGTCTATAAATGTGAAGTTAAATTCAGTTCATGTATTTCATTATAATATTACTAGTTGAAATTACTGCTACAAACTGGAAACAACTGAAAATGTTTTGAATGCAATATGCCCAACAAATAATGGGTCCCCAAATGCAAGACTAACAGCGCACTTAGCAAGATCGAGCAGGAGGAGAAGGATAATACTCGCGAGCTCGACGAGAAGGAAAAATACAGTGTATTCCGGTTTCCAAATAATCCGGACCTAAAAGCCATCTGGTTTCGAAACATATAGAGGGATAAGGCAGAACACACACAAAATGCGGTCGTCTGTGCCAGGCACTTCACAGATGACTGCTTCTACAACGATGTCACCAACACAAGAGGGAGAGGAAAATGCAAGAACAGTCTGAAGAAAAACGCCGCACCCACACTCTTCCCTGACTACCCCTCCTACTACGCGTCCGTCCACCAACCGCAAGAGAGGTCGACGACAAAAACTGGCAGCGGATCCTGGTGGCCTATAACTTGGAGCTATTGCGCAACAGTCACATTCCCAACGTTCTTATGTCCATCTCTATTTATAAGAACGGGAGTTTCATGTGGTATAAGAGGCAGTCACCGATAATGAAGAGTAAGGCTAGAGACGTAATAGGCAATAAGGGAGACAAGTTCTAGACAGCTTCACAGGTCAGGAACGCCATGGCCCTCCTAGCCAGTATGAAGGCTGAACCAGGTGACAAACTAAAGCATGTAACCGACGCTCTCAACGATATCCAAGTTGAGTTGCTTCCTACAAAGCAGCGACATACCGTAATCCTCTACAGGACACAGCTGCAGCTATGTCAGGCCAATACGTTCGGTAGGAGGTTCAACAGCAAGTTTATGCTACAGTGCGTCGTCTGGCAAAGAATGAGTCGGAAGCTCTACAGGAACCCGATCGCCACCCCAGACCTCAACCTGCCCAGTGTAAGCAAGTGTGAGATGATTACACGAGTGGACCCCTATAAAGGAGGCATCGACCCAGAAACCCAGGCAGCCTTCAGAGCCACCTGCATGCTGCTTCACCCGAAGGACCGCATCCTTCACCATGGTATAGACGAGGTTCACACCGCTGAAATGTTGGAGTTGTACGGCAGCAACTTCCTTGGCCTTACAGACGAGGGAGAGATTGCTAAAGTGATACTGAGTGCCCACGCTTCCTCAGTACGTGGCACTTTTGGCGAGATGGCGAGCATGATCACGCGAGTGTCTTCTCAGCATGAAGACGTCAAGAACGCGCTTAACTCAGCTACGATAATGCTAACCAACGCGGGTGCTCGCATTTTCACAATAACGTTCGTCGTACACAGGATCAATCAGTCCTACTACGCCTCCCTTAACATGTCTTCAGAGGAGCCCTCCATCCCAAACCAGAAGAGGTGTTCTCCATGTTCGACAGCATCCATATCTTTAAGAACACATACTACCATCTGCTTAATAAGCAGTGCCTAATGGTACCGAAATGCCCTGGATCAGAAGAGCCAAACAGCGAGAAGCTGGTCAAAATGGATCACCTTAAAACTGTTTACGAGTGGGAGACGTACAGGGGTCTGAAGTGCGGATTCAAAATGACCAAGAAGTGTTTGGAACCCACGGCCCTGAAGAGGCAGAGCGCTTCTCTCGCTATAACGGTGACTGACCCTTACACCATTGCTTCTCTCCACCAGTATGTGAAAGTGCACAACAAAGTTCAGTACAGTGACACAGCAGATTTCCTGGAGGAGATTGATAAAGGAGATTGATAAACATTCTGAACGTTCGTGGTCCCTATCACGACGAAAGCTGGAACGACCCATACCTCTGTGTTATTAAGCCTGGGGCCAAGTGTTCTGAAAAAAACCTCCAGTTCCTTCTCGAGGTTGGGCACCTCATGAAGGACTGGTTCGACAGCGACCCCTAGGTGTGCCAAGCCTCTGGGATCTACTACACTTCAGTCGGTGCGGTCGCCGCTGCGAGGTATATCTTCCAACAAAGATCGATGGCCTGAACTACATCTGCCTTGGAAAATGCAACAGCGGCGCCAACGAGCATGCCATTGGAGACAGACGTAGCATGTGTGGCAGCAACTACTGGACTAGCGTCAACAATTTCTGCATCGCCCAGCGGTTGCACATGAACATCAACGAGACCAAACTTGTTGGTTTCATCCCCAATGTTATCAAGGCCGAACTGAAGGAAGCCAAGCAGAACCAGGCAGCCCGGGACGAAGCTGCGATCCATGAGCTCGCGGAGGATTTTTCAGAGGAACCACGAGACCTCATCAACGACGACATGGTTCTTGCAGCTATTGGCAGCTACTCTGGTTATCTGGATCATATAATCAACCTGCCATGACTGGCTGAATGCCTGCTACAACCAAACGCTGGTCCAAAAAGATGCAGAGCTTGTAATCACGGTTGATGAGAGAGACATAAAAAATACAGTTTCCATGGCCAAGTACACGCCCTCGTCAGCTAAGTAGACAGAGGAAAACTGGAGTCCGCAGACACTGCACTGCAGTACCCATCAGCCATGGCTCATATTGTTAGTTTCACCGCCTCTGTTTGGGAGGGATTCATGTGCAGCACAAAGCAGAGAAGAATCAAGTTTCTCAGTGTAAAAGTGTTCAACGCCATCGCCTTCAACCAGCTGCTCAGGATTCTAGCGGAGAGGGACCCTGACGTGATGCAACATACGTGTCACGACGGACACGTGCTGGCTCAGATCGTTCTCCTAGTAATCGGTAGGAACTTCTTGAATGGTTTCGGTGCGAACTTTTCGAGGGACGTTACAAGTGATGCCAGAGATATGACTAAACTGTCGGATGGCCGGAAGCGAAGACGGACGGTTCTGAGACATTGGGAATACCAAGTGAGGACTACAAGAGGAGAAAGTTGCAGGGCCTGAAGAATGCGGTCTAGTACTGACATGAGAGGATGACAGCGATATTACGTTTCTGAAAAACTGATAGCTCTATATATTTTTAAAGATCTTATAGTTATCTCTTTCATATTTATTTAAATTGAATATTAGTGATATATTTATGCCGGTAATATATTGAGCGTAAGATATGCGACTTAAGGATAGAATTTCCTTTATCTTCCAGGTGTCGAGAGTTCTTCCTTCATTGTTTAGAACTGTGGGATGAGATTGTAATAACCATTCTGTCATGGAACCCAGAACTGTTGACTCGTTAGGTATATGATTCAGTATACTTTAGGGAATTTATTTTGGTTTTACTTTATTGCAATTTTTGTAGTTATTGACGAAACTAACCAACCGAGTGTGATTCATCAAATGTTAGAAACGCGCATTAAAATTAAAGTTGTAATGCTCTTAATTTCAGAATTATTTGCCTAATAGCTCTTGAGAAAACACATTTTGCCGTTGGCGACTTTTGGCCGCCAGCGTCCGAGGCCACTTTTGGACCTAATGGTCAAGCGGTCTATCGATGAGAATTACATAACTGTGATTGATTGCGATTTGATGAATATTGGTCCTCAGCTTCAAAATGGCCTGGATCAAGCAAGTCCTTTTTTACCGCAGTTGGTCACCCTAACGTACCAAAAATCCACAAAAGGATACCTTTCTTGTGATCATAGCTTCACTGAGAATCCTGCTGAAGGCGCCTCCTCATGCTCGAAAACACGAAAGTTTAATGATGGAATGTGCTAGGTTATTGGAAATTAAATGGATAGGGTAACAATACCACAATTGACGGTTAGCTGCCTACAGGCAGACTTTAATTTATTTCTCAAAAGAAGCAACAAGTCCTAAATGGCGATACAACTACAGGAGTTTGGAAGGTCCAACACAATATTATAGTCCTTTCGGTCGGATACAATGTTGTAAATAGCAACAAATCAATTAATAATAAGTACAACATCGATAGATGTTTAATAATTAACAGTTGCAACCGATTTGAGGTAAACTTCTTAAATTTTACTTTAAGAATTCAATCAGCAAAATGCACTTAAATGCCAAAGTTCAGCAATTTTAACGCAGTAATGAACAATGAATCGCCGCAGGCTTGCAAATGAAGGAAACTAAGTTAAATTTGCTTAGCACTAACTGAGAATGAATTACTCAGAACAGTACGCAGGTCGTCAATGCCCAGATATAGAAATTAGAAAGCCTGTTGGGATTCTGAGCGGCCTTCAAGCAATAATCTTCAGGTTCCAATGACGTTTGTTAAACGAAGCACATCCGAAGTGACACAGCATCGGGACAGCAGAACAGGACAAAACTTGTCTGGCGTGATCTCTACACCAATGCTGTTTCCTCGTGAGATAAATTCTCCACGTCCGTCCACACAACAGTTGCATCAATTTTCCATTCGAATAGAAGCGGTAGGAGAAGATACCGGTCAAGAGTAAAGAGGCCACTCACAGCGGGTAGCAAGCTGCAGCTTGTGTTAGGTAGGTCGCACGGCACTGCCAAAGAGAAGAAAAGTTTCTTTATGGGCCGCAAACTCAGCTTTCGAGATCAACAATGATATTAGATAGCATGTGCTCTTTCCCCCTAATTATCAATACTAACCTAGCTTATTAGAGTATACAGAGAGTGTATAGCCGTTTACACGGCTATAAGGCCACTGCTGGCGGCACTCCGCTCCTCTCATGTACTGAAACAAACATAATTTTATACATTAAACTGCACGGCGCGCCACGACGTAACTGCGCTCGTCAAATTCACACGGGTTGCTCTCGCATCTATACAGACACCCACCTAACAGTTATTTGCCGTCAGTGTCCAGTGGACGCGTAGAGTAATAGAAAGAAGTTCACAGAGGAAAGGAGGTTCAGTTAAGTAGATATAGCAACAGGAGCTCAATAGGGTAATTGAACCCCAATACTAGAAAGACTCATGAGCTAATTAGGATAATCTTAGAACCCTTTATTCCAATAATTTAATAGAAGTTAATTAGCAAGTCGGCCGACCGGCGGGCATATAAGGCAGCAAAGTAGAGAGTCAGAGGAAAGAAGATCACAGCGATGCTCCATCAGCTGATGCGGTCGGTCCAACAATGACGACAGCAGACGACGACACTGCGATGGTTCGGAGTACGCGGTGCAGCAGAGTTTAGATTTTAATCAATTTAGGGCAAGCTTATGAATGAGCCAATCGAATGAAGAAAAAGCAGTTAAAAAATGAAACTGACGGCAGGAAAAGAAACACGACTGGCTGGAACGTTCTAAAATTTGGGACTGCATCGGTAACCAGCCTGACATCCGACTACGGTTCACAAGCAACAGCTGTGCCGACGGGATAACCGCTAGAACGAACAAGCTATAAAAACTCCTCTGAACGAGGAATTTTTTATAAGGAAGTAAATGAAGATAGACAAAGGGCGTGTTCGATTGGATCAAAAACTCAAGTTGCTTTGCTTTAATCAAGCGGAAAGTCAATTCAGACCGCAGAAATGGCTTAAGCCTAAAACTCAAGTCTGCTCAGGAGGTCGTGTTGCTTATTTAAGCTAATACTCTTGACTTCACCCTAATATAAACAAAAGGTATGGAAAAAACGTTTCTCCTTTCGGTGAATTAATATAAAAACAAAACGAAGAATTTTTGCAATTTTGATGTCCTAAAAAACCTATTTTTAAAATTAATTTATTAGTTCGTTTGCTATGACAGCAATAAAACAATAGAAGAAAAGTTATTTCAGGCTTAACATAAGTCTATTGCTGTGGCACCATAACTCATATCATGGATTGGTAAAATGACAAAAATATATGAGTCACTCGCATGGACCAGGGTTGTCTTCTATTTACATAGTGCCATCACTATCGCGTCCAATATATGATCGCAAGAAAGGTATTCTTTTGTAGATTTTTGAATCGTTAGGGTGACCAACTGCGGGGAAAAAGGACTTGCTTGATCCAGGCCATTTTGAAGCTGAGGACCAATATTCATCAAATCGCTATCAATCATAGTCATGTAAATCCCACCATTTGATCGATTCTTCCTTTTGGAACTTCTGAGATCTTTCCACAGTGCCGACTTAGCAACCTACTACTTTGATAGTAGCATACTTGCACCAGGAGGAGACCATATTGGTAGATTCTTTACTCAAAGTTGCTTTTTCACCGCCAATCACGACAGTTCGTCGCCCTATCGTTGTTGCAGACGTTAAGAGCTATTACCGCCGGTCAAGCGGCATATACAAAAGCATAAATGAAAGTGAACAGCAACGCTCAGCACAATGTCAGCTAACACAGATCTACTGCAAAAATTTTCGCTATTAGGTCTACAGAAAGTTCAGAAATCGCTATTTATACTAGCAAATCCTTATCGCCGGTCCGAGTGTATAGTGTAGGTGATACATAATACCAGCCTCGCAATCTGTGCAGGTCGCAGTACGTACATTTTATTGCATTACCTCTCTCTGCACTTCGCCTGAGCTGCTCCTCATTACCCCAGCAGTGACGCCGTGCACGACCTGCTGAGCTCGTTTGTACCGACGTAAAAAAAGGAGATCGCGCTTCTGGGGAGCTCCAACGAGTCTAGAGAGCATTGCAATAGCGCTAGCTGTTGGTGCCATTGCACCTGTTTGGTCGAAATTTCGTACAATTTTAGCCAATCCAGGAGAGCTGCCGATTTTATGCAGTATTATTGTTCACTTTAATGTCTTCGATGGCAAATAAGAACAAATGCTTTCCAATACGGTCGAAATATTCATTTAAGTTTATCTTTCTAGTTTTATCTGGTACAAGATATTGTCTCTACAGAACAATTATTATTTGAGCGTTGTTATATTCATCAATAGACATGCCTCAGTCATTGTAAAAAAAATCACGTTTCCATAAATTTAATCCTGTAAGACAGGCTGTGTTGTCTAACTTCTGCACCATACTGGAGCACTTCAGCACCATATGCCGTTGCATGGAGAGGCACTGATTATATATAATCAGTATATAGACGACTAGAACGTTTTGTGGCCGAGTCAACAGTTTTTGCATTTGTCACATCTAGGGCAACCTGTTTAATATCTATATTATAATTGTGCTTGTCGCCCCGTTAGTACGACCGTGATGCTGTCAGCGATATTAGACAGGGAAAATTCGTGTATCTCCGACATGACCTGGAAAGGGATCAATAGGAGAAGGAGTCAACTTCAAATTTAAGCTGATACAGCTCACAAGTCTTAGTAGAAGATTTACTGCCTGATTTGGAATGTTTTCACACTTCCTATGTATGATACGAGTCCGAGAGCATCACAATAGAGGAACAATGCTATTGCTCTGTGGAATATTTACAGGTTCCTTCAGTGTTAATGCTAAATTAAGGTATCGTATATACGATCTCGGGAGGGAACAACACGAGTCAAACTTTTCTTTATATATTTTTAAGCTGCTCCTGTTCGCAGGTCGTAGGTAGAGGATTTGCTGTCTGACTTGGAACATATCTTAACACTTCGTATGCATGATACGAATCTGAGATATCACAGAAAAATAATGCTTTTGTATTGGGGAATTTCTCCAGGTTCCAGTTCGTCAATATTTTATGCTTTATTTCTTTTTTCTCTCTCTTTAACACCATCTAACTACGGTCACGCACTAAGACATAAGCAACATTTTGACTTTTTTCTTCGTTCTTTCTCATTTTTGATAGTATAATGCTGAAACCCTCCCCTCGGGAGAAATAAAGTACTTTCTTTCTTTTACACCGCACCCTCGCGTAGCCCTCGCAGTTAACACAAAGAATGTTGTGAAGGAACATTGAGCGACAGCACATGCAGGCCGAACCTCAACCTTCTTGAGAGTCGCAGAAACGGGCTTGTGAATATATACTACCAGTATAGCAGCAACATTGTCCCTCTATAATGTATGTACGTATTCTATACCAGAGCAGCTATATAAGATCCGAATGAGAGCTAAATCTATATTATACTAAAAGTCTGTGAACCGGTCTTGCTTGTTTGTGTCTTGTTTATATATTTGTGTCTTGTTTATATATTTGTGTCTTGTTTATATATTTGTGTCTTGTTTATTTGTGTCTTGTTTGACACATCTTCACTTTTGTAGGGGATGAAGAAATTCGAGCTATTGGGGGGAGGGGAGGGTGCAGTGGCATTCTTTCCATGGATTAGCTCTTTAATTCGATTGTATCTTTGATGCGGAAGTTAAACTGAGCTGGGCCTCAAGAACGGGCATGATCAATTCAGCGGTTCCATGGGTAATGCAACTGAAATACGTAACATATAATAATTTGACTTTGCTTATAGCCTGGGTGTTGAATATTCGTTAGAGAAGCAAAGAATCTGTTGATAGTAAACCGAACGGGCCGCTCCTTGACGGGCAAAAGAGGACGGCCGAATAGTGGGTGGTCTATGCCCAGCTAAATAATGCCTGTTTTTTTTTTTTTGCGAAAGCGAAGACGATCGTGATGACGACCCAACGGGTCACGGGTCGTCTAGTATAAAGCTATAAGTAGAGGCACAGTAATTATGATTTGTTGATTAAGAAATATTGTATGAGTGTTGATTGACGACCGGTTGTTAAACTAACTTTTAATCACGACAGTTCGGTTCGGTGGCGTAAGATAATGTTACATAACGTAAACGCTGATGCTATCTTTATACGACATATCACATCTTAATACAAATGTATTTCTAACGTAATACGAAAATATTCCTAGCCAAATTTATATGTGCCGAAAGTTACTACCAGGAAAACTGGCGTTCATATAATAACTTCCGAAATTAAAGTATTTTGTTTTCACTTTAGGCAAATTTTATTACTGGAATAACAACCGTGAGTGTGCAGATACCAATAACAATATCCGGGGAATATTTTTTATTGGTTCAGAAACGGCGAGTTTTGTGCATCAAAACATTACAGTATTATCAGATAATTCTTTAAATTTCAGAGTGTCGTTTCAAGCTAGATTTCTATTATAATAAAATACACTAGCGTGTCTGGAAGGGCGTGAACATAATATAATTGGTGAATATCAAATTATATTTAGTATTGATTCAAAATAACTAGAGCGAATGTCAATGATGCTGAAGTAACAGGGTAATAGCTATTACGAATAAAATAAAATACGAGCATTACTAGGATTTCTCCCAGGTCACTGATAATTAACATGTGAATACAGATCTTGGTATTTGTTGCACACGCGTTAGGAAATACTATAAGGCACCATTGAGCAAAATGACAGTACTACACTTTGTGAAGCTATTTTGGGAAGAGTATCGAGGTTTGATGCTTATTTTCGATCGAACTGTGGTATTTATATTGTAAAGTTTAGTTTGACGGTTGATGCAGTGTTTGGAAAAAGGAGTTGGCGAGGTTAGGGATGTGGTTATCGTCATAGTAGACGCGCACCACAACTTGACGCTGGATGCCAATGGGACGCGGGGCTCGAATGTATGAACATGAAACAAAGCTGGATTGGAGCACCTCACCATGCAGGGGGGAGGTTGCGGCTACAGGCTGAAGCAGTGAGAGTGTAAAACGGTTTACTTCGTCGGAGAAGATTTTCTCTTGCAGGCCACCACACCTACAACACCATAGCACCTCGTCACTCTCCAAAGTCGTATCTACGCCGTCCAGAGCTGCTTCACCCTTTCTTGTGGTGGGCCCATTGGGCCCAGCCGAAATGCGTACTTGTCTGCCTTCTCCACTAATTTCTTTAGCGATACCGTCCGGAGCTGCTGCGTCGTGGCTGGACCTCGATCAGACCATAGTTTAGAATTCGCACTTGTACACCATGATAAACATAGAGACAGCAAAAAAACATAAATAGCAGTCTGACTCTTCGAAGGTACTTCTCTCATTGCTCTTCATCTATATGTATACGCCTTAGCTGAACTGTGTTTCTCATCTGCTGAAGATATTATTCATCTTTTCACATTCTGAACAATGCCATTTTTTATCGGTACATCTGATGATTGCAGCTCTACAGCATGATCCATGACCCTTCCATATAGTATCTCATTATTTTCTGCTCTATTTTGTGTGATAGCTTCACGACAATGTACACCAGACAGCCCATTGTTTTCAATAATAGATACTTGTTGCCCAACCCCTCTTTTCGGTCGCTTTACTTGATTTCTTTAAACATCATACTTTCATTTTAAAAATTCTTTAGAAATTAAGCCTGTTCAGAGCAGCTCGCTTGGCGCCGTATCCAGACGACGAATTTTCTCATACATGGATCGTTATGCAACACCAGCAAAGGGAACATTCAATGATTTGGATATACGTATATATGATACGTGTAAAATGAACTTCATGTTTTTGCATCGAAGCTGACTGAATTTTTCCAAGAGCGAGAGAAGAGGAGACAGTTATTATTGATCTTCCTCCCAGCGAAAAGTATAACTTCTGGCCAGTTAAATTTTCCCCTAGCTAATAGTGGAAAGCGTAACGTACAGACGCAGGGATGGATGGACGAAGTTATGGACAGATGGAGCCTCAAACACAATTTTAATACAGTTATTTCAAAGTTGTGCTTTCTTTCTACATTGTTCTACATTCATCACCTCAGGCGTAACCGTGAAACAATATAAAACTGAATTGTAGAATACCTATGTGCCTATCTTCAACACGATGTATTGGATGAACCATTATAAGACTGTGATCATCAGGTCCTCAATGAGAGATGAGAAGACAGCCGCTGTTATTGAACGCGTCATCCCTTTAATTCTTCTATCGTTGCAGCTATTAAGTTATCTGGAAATTTAAGAAATGCTTGGTGTTGAATTTATTTATTTCGTAAATTTATGCGCAATATTTACTCCCTGTGTTCAGAAATAGTTGTGCCAAAACTGCTCTCAGCTAATTTTGGCGGAGGCTATGTTTTCGTTGGGTTTGCTTGTCTGTTGTCTGTTATTCTGTCTGTCATCAAGATAACTACAAAAATTTAAGGACAGATTTTGATGAAATTCACATGGATTGTTAGGTATGTAAGGAGAAACAGATGTTTACCATTTAGTGAAGATCCGCTCTTCCGTTTGCTTGTTTATCTGCCTCATTTTTGTCAATGCCATAACTCAAATAGTTATAGACGGATTTTCATGAAATTTACGTGAGTAGTTAGGTTTAATACGAAGAGTAAATGTCCAAATTTTGGTGATGGTCTCTTTGTTTGTGTGTTTGTTAAGGTGTTTGATTTTATGCTTGTAAGCGCAATAACTCAAAAATTTCTGGATGGATCTTTATGAAATTCACTGGAGTTGTTAGTAATGTTAAAAGACATACATGATTAAACTTTGATGCAGATTGGGTGTTTCTTTTATATGTTGCACTTATGTTTGTCATAATGTTTTTTAACAGCATAACTCAAAAAGTTATGAACGGATCTTCATGAAAATTGCAGAAACTGTTAATTCTATCAAAAGGCAAAAATGATTAGATTTTGGAATTGATACAATGAAAATTATGGTTTCACAGCCAATTTTAATTTTTTGCTCCCGGTGTCTTGCTTGGCGGAGGTGTGCGCTCTCTGAATGCTTTAGTTTATAAATAGTTATTCCATGCATAAATAAACATGAAAAATAAATGACTCGAAACGTCCAACGGCACTTGTGACTATGATATTTGCGTAAATTTATTTTAAGTGCATAAATTAATTTAAAAATTCAAAAGGCTCTGATGCAGACCAGTTGATGTAAACAACAAATAATTCAGCAAAGAAATGTTTAATTCCGAATGAAAGTTAACAATGGAACAAAAAGAGCATTTATTTGGTGGGAGCTATTTAATTGCAGCTAGGCTATCTTACAGTGTAATTTTTGTAATTATAAAAAATCTATTTCTCGAAGTTATTAGAGTGTCTTTTTTTAGTCAGACTGCTTCAAAATAGTCACACTTGCTTTCAAGAGTTAATAATGCTCATGTAGATTTATGTGCATGATATGTTGCCAGCTATGAATAAAAAAGTACAAGGGATGAATATCTTTGCGCACCGGTGTAGCTGTTCGGCGGTAGTTTAGTTCATGAGATGGAACATTCTCACAACGAGTGTGTTCTCAAAGGCCTGAAAAACTGCAGCTACTCTCATAAATATTTAGACTCGGCGCCGAGAGCTAAATGGTCGCCATGGCCCGCCAAGCAGTTACTGCCTGCACCTGGCCGAAATTATGCAGTAGTTGACCTTCGGCACCGGTTTGCACCGCGGTGCAGTAGCATGGCTGCGTCTGTAATTTGCACTGAACGTCAGTTATTTTATCAGGCTGAGGTCGGTCTGACGGGTACAGCTGATCGTACGTATGCCCTGATACCTTGATGATTCTTCGAACGAGGTCCAGGTGGCGTTACTCACGACGCCCACCTTGTGCAAAGGTGATGCTGCTCTTTTTCTGCACGCAGCTAGTAAATGAAGGCATTTAGACGCATACGATGGTACTTACAGTACATATCTCTTGCAAGGAGTGAGATAATGTACTTAAAGTACTGTATTTATCCAATCGCTGGAAACAAAGAGCACAATGCTCATTTCTATAAGCTATCTAAGAGCTGATGTGGTTAAAAGTGTGTTATGGTTGCATAAATTTTGTACGTTAGTACATAAATGAGAAGAATCTTTTGGAGAAAAATCTTTGAAACGACTCACTACTTTTAAAGAAAACGTCTGGGAGAGTTGAGCAGAGTGGTGGGAAAATGTGTCTTAGAAGAGCTGGCGTCTCATTGAAGCAGTATGTCTTCCACCTCGAATATGATATAGTTACGCGCTGAAATGTACAAAAAGTTTCAAACCCGAAGATCAACGAAAACATGCTTCTATTGAGCTAAATCGTCAGCAACTATTATTAAAACATTTACTGGGGAATAGAGAACATGTAACTTTCCATATCAGTCAAATGCACATACAATTGGCCACGAGTACATTGTCATAAGCACGGCGTTTATTTTCTCGTGCTATAACATCTCGCCCCAAAACGTCCCTCTATCCAATTGCATTAAAATACTGTTAACATTTCTCATAAAGTCCATTATCGATTGTTCAAAATATTGATTTGCCCCACCTATTTACAAAATGTACAAATTATTTATTTCTTCCCGTAACTCTACTTATTCAGAATATTTAAAATAGTGTGCTAATTCATGTTGATTTTTATTCAAGAATAGCCTAGAAATAACGGTCAAGCTGACGGAGAAATTACATGCTACCCCAGCCTCACTTATCCCCACATAACTGGGGGTGCCTTCAAGGAGTACAAAGACAGCAAGAGTTGCCAGTTAGTTAAATTTCTTATGATTTATGTGAATTATTTCCCATAGCCAAGGCAAGAATATTCATGATTAAGATCAATTTAATTTAATTACAATAGGAAGCTTTTCAAAACATGACTCAGAAGGGACATACTTTCAATAAAACCGGATTAGCCTAGCAGCTCGGCGCTCCCACGAGCGTAGATTTTGCGATGGGTCGGCAGAAACCTGTGTGCGTGCTTGTGAGTAGGAGCACTAGGAGCACTGAGAAGAGCTCGCCTAGTCCGTTTAGGGCTTGGGCCATCAGAAGACCCGGCGAGTAATAAGTTAAGTATTTCCAATTTCCCACGATATTATTTCTACCTAGTTTGGGCTGGCGATTAGTGGGGGTACTAGGGATCCTCAATAGGAAAGTGGTGATTAGCTGGCAACCGTGAAATTGTACCGATACTTTAGAGTTACTAGATGCCCAATAATCGCCTTAACTTTATCCATGTTTTATTTACCTTATGATGCAGATGTAGGTTGGAGAGAGAGATTAGAGTCGAAATTTCAACATTTGCTCTTATTTTTTCATTCCCTGGAATGTTTAGCTTCGGACTACTGTAGAGCTTGCCCGGATCTAGAGAACAAATCCCTTGTCATTTAATAGAATTTTTACATAAATAGTGAGGTCCACCACACATCACGTCTCAGTTGGATGCACTTACATATGAGCTAGATAGCTTCTAGGCTTATTATTATTATTTGTTTTATTATTATTATTATTACTATTATAGTCATACTTCACCACCGTAGAGCTTCTAGGCTTCATAAGTGCTTCCTAATATACTACTGCTTAGCATAGTACTCGTTAATCATGCGCCTTCTTATTCTCGCCGCTAACAACATAAAAAAATTCTTGCTGTTAGTTAACATACTAAGTATTGGCATCTTTACTTCAAAACAGTAAATATCGATATTAATACTTGTTATTGGCTAAATTCTTTCGATCGGTACGTTTCTAAGTTATAGTACTGTGTTAGGGATCAAGTATAGATACACATTTTATATAACAGTGGATCTCCTATTGATTCAGCATGACATATAGGGCGTGTTCGATTGGGACCTGAAAGTCAATCTAAGCCAAACCTACTTGCCTTAACTTGTCCGGGACTGTCAACAGGAACTTTAGCTTCGTCGTTTTCAGTCATGTTGCAGGAGTTAGAACCGACCCGCTTATGTTGAACCGACTGAAATCTCAATTATACGAAGTACTATTGAGTTCTTAGAGGCCTCTCAGGTGATTAATTTTGATTCAACGAATGAAACTTGAATAAACGGGACGATGTCGGGACACCTGTCTGCAGTTTCGGGCAAGTGAAGTCAAGTAGGTTTGGCTTAGATTGACTTTCAGTTCCCAGTCGAACATGCCCATAGTGTCTATATTTCGGAAGTAGTCCCCAGTTTCGAGCTGACAAGTTCTACAGTCTGCTTGTTTCCCTTACACTCGCAAAGAATTTTCTTTGGCGAAGAGCATAGGAAATCTTAAAGTTGCGCAGTTGAATACAGGACTATTTGAGCGGCATTGCGTTTTGTTGCTGGCCACTCAATATTGGTCGCAGCTATTGCTACAGCTGCCGCTGTGTGCAGATTACGCTTCTGGATCTTATTGAGCTTCGGAAGTCTCTCCTTCATGAGTTTTCGATTCTTGGAATCTCTATTTGCGGATTTCTATTCAACTAGTTGGATAATAAAGCCTATTGTTGATTTTTGTACCATTTAACCGGTAGTGTCACAGTAAATTGTGAAAACAAATTGTATATCAGCATTTCATTTACAGGTCAGTTTAAAAATTTTCTACACGTGCCTGAAGTTATTCAGACACTCAGTGGTCAATTTTTTTAAAATGATGCGAGAATAAAACTTTGTTATGGCAAGGGTCACTATATTAAAAATGGGCACGACGTTTCGGCGTAAAACACTGGCCATCATCAGGTTTAAAATTAACTGTTTTTCGTGTAAAATTATTACTGAATGTGTTATAGTGTTACAATTTGAAATCTTAGACTTTAGGAGATTTGCAAATTACTGGTATTTTGTTCAATATTATTACCTTTTATGAACCTAATCATTATATGCAACAGACTTAATATTCCTCTGTATTTTTGCAGATAACTATTTTCTGAATTATAAACCTGATGATGGCCAGCGTTTTAGGCCGAAAAATCGTGTCCATTATTAATATAGTGACCCTTGTCATAACAGTTTTATTCTCGCATTATTCTAAGAAAATTGACCAGTGAGTCTGAATAACTTCAGGAAGGTGGAGAAAGTTTTTATTCTGAACAATAAATTTTTAAATAAATATTTCAGGCAACCCCAAGGGAGCCCGTGTAGGTTACATCAGCCATTTGTGCCCACTTTGCTTCCTTCCCGATTTCATTATCCAACTTGCTCATGCTTTATTCCGTTCTTCCTCTTCTTTCCCGACTTGCTGTTCCCATGCGCGTTGATCCTGTGTAGAAAAACCTTCGAGCTTGGGTTCCCCGTTTCTCTTGGTGTACTATACGTCCCTTGCTCTTTCCTCTGTGATATTGTCCTGCTCGGAAACGGAGGCTTAAACTTCCCAACTATGATAAATATGATAACTATAATAATAATATCTATAAATATATATTTGAAGGAAACTACCTAGATTATAGCGTCCATTAATATTTGTCCGTTAATTTTTTTCCAATTTTAGTTAGAAATCGCGTGTACACGATCTTCCAGAATTTCCAGTTCTTGTCGCAGTTCCCATGAATATAGAGTCATTTTTCCATATTTAATTGATCATGATCTGGGATACGGCTTCGAAGGGAAAGGAATAGATGGATAACAACTTTGATGAAAAACCTGCATCGATACAACAGGAGCAACCACTGTACGGTTTGATTTAGCTTTGTTCCTTCCTTGGCGATTTCAATATTGCTCTCGATGCAATTTATGTATTGAATTTTGAGTCAATTCTTGGATAAACGTTAACGCCAAGGCAACATGAACGGACGAGGGACTGGGTGCAACCGCAGTCGCGCCGGCGTCAGAACCAAGCAGTGGCTTCGAGTGCGTGTAACTTTCAAATTTAAATTGATACCGGTAAGTTTTTATATTGCGAAATTCTTAAGTTCAAAAATTTACTATGAAATTCTTTTCATACATCCGTCCTAAATAGGCATGAATTAAGTGGATTTTTGCAGAATCGTGATATCACCTCATTACTTGTAAGTAAGTTGGATTTTTCAGTCTATTAATACAAAAACGTGATATTGCATGATAAATAGAGCGATATTGCACTTGAAAAAACAGAGATACAGATATACTTCAGGTGACAACGTTGTAACAGTTTTATATGCTCTAAGCTGCTCAAGATATCTTTTATATACAACAGAAATAGATTAGATTAGTTAGGCGGCAGTAGACGAACCAAAAGGCCCATTCCCAAAGAGACACCGGGACTTACAACCCGGCCCTCTATGAGCTATTGCCATTATGTTAGTAGGATGTACAGGACTGGAGAAACGAGAGGAGAAAAAATAGAAGACGAAAGAGAAAAAAGATAGGAGAAATAAAAAAGAAGGGGGAGAAGAATCTACGCCAAAGCGATGGTCATGAATGCCCGCAAGCATGA
>LQNS02277999.1:13001532-13013099 GCA_001587735.2 Parhyale hawaiensis
AGATAAGGCCATGAAGAAACCAGCATGACAGCGTATACGGGCGCACTGTTTCCCGTGCGATCGTATGCGTCTGGACGATGCTGAATTGCCGGCTGCAAATACGTGTAGGCAGAGGTGCGTAAAAATAAAAGAAAAATCCCAGGAATATAGTTATATAAACCCTCAGTCCCCCAGGCATCTCCAATAAATATATATAAATATATAATTATGCATAAACATATTAATTCCCCGTTTAAAAACAAACCTGATGCTGAGCCAGAGTGGTAAATTACCTTTACAAAACATAACCCGGCTGAGTGTAATTAGGAAAGTGAAATGGAATGAAAAGTGACGGCTAATCAGCTATTAAAATTAGGTAGGCTAATTGGAGATGCCAAAATCCCTTATCTGACGGATTCCCCCAAGAGGGAACCGACATTAGCTCCGCCAAGGAAATTATGTTTTCGTCGAGTTATTTCTTTGTCTAATTGCTTGCCTGCTTGTTTGTTTGTCTGCCACCAATGTAACTCAAAAAGACATGAAGGGATCTTTACGAAATTTACAGGGATAATTGTTAGGTGTGCTAGAAGAAAAAATGAGTAATTTTTGGTGAAGCTCCCTTCAACAGTTTCTTTGTTTGAATGGCTCCCTTAATTTTCTAGGCAGCATAACTCAAAAAGTAATGGACAAATCTTTATGAAATTTTCAGCAGTTGTTAGGGGTTATTACTACAAGTAAACAACCATTTTTTGTATTGATCTGTTGGTTAGTTTCTTTATTTATTTTTAAGTGTGTTTTGGTATTTGTCAGAAACATATCTCAAAACGAAGGAACGGATCTCCATGAAATTCGTAGGATTTATTATACACGTTAAACGACTCAAATGACCAAATTTTGGTGATGCACGGTTTGTATGTTTTACTAGTGTTTGTCAAAATGTTAGTCACAATATTACTCAAAAAACACGGACGGATCTTTAAGACAACTACAGAAGCTATTATCAATATCATGAGGGATAAATGACCAAATTTTGTCTAAGATAAAGAAAAAATACTAATTGCAGTTCCAATTTAAATTTTTTATTAACATTGCCTTGCTTGGCGGAGGTATGCGCTCTCAGAGTACTCTACTTTTGTCTGATATATATATATATGTTATATATGTATATGCTATTTATATACTTCTAAAGTGTGAAGTTTAGTGTTTAAACTATTTAACATAAGATTATCCTCAGACATCCATCCTCACTAGATGTATAATAGTGTTTGGTTCCTTTAAAGTTATAATACCACCTCTTTAAAACCATATTGATATCTGGACTGTCGATGAGGAGCTCTAGGTGATGATTCGCATTCAAGCGCCCGTCTTCTAAATAGAAAACCGCCGGAAATGAGATACTCTGACTTTGAACTACGCAAAAGTGCGTTCGCTTTTAACTGAAGCTCGTTAAAAAATATATATTTTTCATTAAGGCGAGAGCAGAAAAATAAGAAATTGTAGAGATAACGTTAAAGTAACGCAATGAAGGTTTGTTTACTCGGGACTAACATGTACTCAAGGGCGAGGTAAGGTCCATTTACGCTTCATTAACAGCAATCCTTCACCAAGAGAGAGTTTCTTTCTGCCGCTGCTGTTCTTTGTCGGCTAATCCAAATGTTTGGCGAGAGCGGATCTGGTGAGCGAAGCTTTTTCCTTCTTGGGCTGCTGCCGACAGCTGCAGTAATTACTTCATATTGTAGTCTGAGGAGATTATAGACATCCACGAGAACAGTATTTATTAGTAACACTAATATTATTCTTTGAGTTCTTCTATTGCACTTTTTATCAAGGTTCGAATTGTACCCTGTCAGTAAAGGTAGCTTGAAGTTTATTTAACCGCACATGATAGACACATTAATTCAGGCTTCGTGTATACCACACAGAAAAATCGCGTACAGACACGTCAGCTCCATCTGACAGGGAGCTTAAGGCTTCTTAAACCTCTTGAGATATTCCTATGTCCCTTAAAATTTTGGATGTTTTATTTAGTATTTATGTATGTTGAAAATAGTGCAGACTTGCGCGCAAAAGCTTCACATTCAGCCCCCCGCCTGCATGCAGAGCAAAACAATCATCCCATCAGCAAGAATGACTTCTCAATTATTGACTCTTCTAATCCTATAGAGCTCACAACATTAGAGCCGCTCTACATCCATAGAACAAGACCTAGTTTCAACATTATGATCTCAGCTGTACCGCTTCACGTAACCCTTGATTAGCTACGCATCCGCCGACTGTACAGGAGCTGACATCCGGCCCCTCCACGCAGCCCTGTTCATTCGCTTCTTAGACTCCCCCCTGATCACATATATGCTCCCCGCGGTAGGAAATAAAATAAATTTTAACTTTGGGTTGTAGATTCTCATGTTTACTCTCTTTCTGATGATGGGATTTTTACATGTCCAGAAACATTAAATTTTACATCATCTGTCGACATTACAATCATTACTATTTCAAGTCTATAGGTAAATAAATGCAGTGAGTCTATATCTCACAAGTCCACAGCTCACAAAGCAGGTGCACCCTCCGTCACTCTACTGCGTTGTCACTCTTACCCTACACTTTTTTTTTCGCTTTCACCATTTTGCCGGTACCCTCGCCACTAGAGCGACGGTTCGTGGAGTTTCCTAGGGCGGCATTTGGACCATAAAACACAACAATATTTCTGGCGGCGCTGTCTCAGGAGGAGCAACAGAGTCTTCTCCTGGCAATATTGCGGCAGCGGGAGGTTGCGAGCTTCAGCCTGCCTCGACTGCAAATTTAGCACCATTGCTTTGTTCTTGCATCCGAGCAAACGCTGCTGAGCTTATTGATAGCTCGGTGCAACGAGATCACGGTAGAAACGTGGGTAATTCGTTTATTGGATTATTTATTTAACTGCGAAAATGATTCTAAGAGTTGGTTTAGATACCTCTCGTTTCAGATACTTCTTTTCGGAAGCCTTGTAACTCTCCTTAAACTTTACATGTTATTAGTAAAGCCCAAGTCATTACTACCTCGAAGAATATGCTTTGAATTTTAAAGCTAGAGCACTCTGAGAGCGCATATTTTCACCAAGCATGACAATGTTAATGAAAAAATAAAATTTGTCCTGAAACTAGGATTTTATGGCATCCATTCTGCCTCTTGACAATAATAACAGCTTCAGTGGTTTTCTTGAAGATCCGTCAATAATTTTTTTCAGTTATGTTCTGACGAACATTGGTTAAAAACACAAGCGCACGATCCAATCATCACAAAAATTTGGCCATTTTTGCCTTTTAACCCTATCCGTTACCAACTTTTTACAGCCGCTGGAGTGCCAAGGGGAGATAAAATTTGTACCGCCCGCGAAAAATGCTTATAATATCATCAATATCTGAGTTTTTTTCGTCAGAGTCTCAAATTCATTTATTCAACTACTGTTTCACCTATTTATTAAAAAAACTCGTGACTAAGAGTAGTTTTATCGTTAATTAAATTTGAATATAAGAAAATTTCACCAGAGCGTACAGGGCAAATGCTTCAGCTGCAAATCTGCAGCAGTTGTCATACTTTCACGGTAACTGCAGAAGCCATAGGCAACTGCACAGTGGCACTGCACTGATAGTTGCAGCAGAGAACAGTTAGAATGGGTCAGACTTCAATAATTGAGCCTACTCTTCTTCCTGATATATTTAGGCTAAGCAATTACTCACAAAACAAGGACTACGATTATGTATTACTATATGACGGCGAAGTACACCTATAGCAGCGACAGTGCCAATGCTTCTGCTCTTACTACAAACTGATGGTTGTAAATTTAAATCATGATCTTTTACTTCAATGAGCTGAACGTATTATTGCTTCTATTTTTCATTTTAAGCCTTGTTTCTATCTCTTAGTCATCATTTCAAAAGTTCTTTTTCGTAAAGAAATCTACGAATGCACACCATTCCAACAGTGAGGAGCGTGTGTGCCACATTATCTTAGTCCTTGCTTACTAGTGGGCGACTAACATTGCATGGCTGCTGCTGTGATGCTGCCTGACGTCGATTCAAAGCGATTGCTCACAGAAATTTTATCACTAAATTTTCTAATTTAGTGATATTTATCACGATTGTTGGCTATAATGTGCAGGAATCTTAGCGTTTTATTGATGCTATTGAGAAACTAGGTAAAGTCACGGAAGTTTGGGCACTGAAAATCATTGAGCGTAAATATGAACAGTACAATTTTGCCTCGCCTCGGAGCACATAGGATTAACGTTTCTAACAACTCCTGTAAATTTCATGAATTTCCGTCTATAACTTTTTGAGTGATATTCCGCCAAGCATTTCGACTAAAAATTACTAAATATTTATGCTGTTTATTAAGATTGACAATAACTATTGACAAGAGCTACAGCCCAGTCCAATACCTATAGTGCTGAAGAAATTGTACTTTTCAAAACGTATCCCGTTGCATTGACCTGTAGTGTACCAGTGTATATTTTCCCATGTCTTGATATATACCACCACTGGAATATATAGATTAACGTATACTGGAACTAATATCAGAAGAAGCCACTGGAACTATTACGGCTGATCCGTGGCTGCTTCTGCATCTTGGCAAATAACTATCAGAACAATTTAAAGGGCTGCTCGCACAGAAGCAAGAATCCGCTTAGAATTACTTTAATTCGCAGGTAAACGTTATGAAATTTCGGGACATACCGAATCAGCTGGGCAAGTGTAAGCTGGAAGAAACTCCAAAAATTAAAGCCTAAGAAATGTCGTAATAAAACTGAGGTGTACATTAAACGGATTACATGCAAAGCTGTTACAACGTTAGGCACGCGCGTGCGCTACAAATCGCAGTTATAGCATTTAAACCAGTAAGGGATTTTTCAGTCTTGCTTTAGAAATTTTCACAGAAACTCTTATTAAAGTGCAACTATTTAAAGATGATTTTCAATGAAGAAATGTTATAAAACTTGAGCTTTCTGAGTGCCCATACTTAAGCTAAGCAAGGCAACGGTAACGAAAACTTCAAATTGGTTCTGAAACCATGATTTTCATTGTATCAACACCAAAACCTAATCATTTGTGCCTTTCGATAGTATTAACAGTTTTCTGCACTGTTGTTGAAGATCCGTTCATGACTTATAGAGTTATGCTGCTAACAAAAATTATAAAAAAGATAAGTCAAACACACAAACGGACCAACCGAACAGCACCAAAATTTAATCATTTATTGCTTTTAACATTACTAACAGTTCCTGTCGATTTCATAAAGATCTACTAGAATAATCAAGAGACAAAATCCAGCATGACGTTTGGGGGCCCCAATGGAACACATGCAAAGCTAAAATTATTACCCATTACATGTAGTGGAACCGCAGATAAAGTTCTCGGTATATAATTGGTTACACACACAGCACATCCAAATCCAATACCTAGGTTTATTCTACTTCTAAATTACCTTATTTTCCACCATATCCAGAATGAAGTGAATTAAACCAACATCTCTGTGTAAGATTATGCTACTTGCTTGAGCTATATTTTCAGTCTCATGTGTGACCGTTTCGAGACCAAAGAGTAGCAAAGTAGCAACACTTTGGACAGATGTAATTATATATTTTTAAGTTTTTCCTACACTGATCAAGAAGCCTTTAACCTAGTCACCTAGATAGATATATTACAGCTTGAATTACTGTGGTGTGGTTTTTCCCCCTATAGATGTGATAAAAATAGAGAAACCTTGAAATAAAATAGATACACAGTAGTACACAGGTAAAAATACGCTACGCGTTTCTAATGTCATCAAGTCTATGACTGCAATTCCGCTATTTGTAACAGACAAGAATTTGTTGTTCTATAACAGCCTGTTAGAGGGGGGAGCAGCTTAGAAGCTATGAATTAACTGAGTTATTTGCTATGGATCAGAGAGTGTCTGAACGTTTACCTGGACAATTTTAGCAAACAAACAGAATAAAACCATTCATTTTCCTGTATAGATGCAGTACCCAATATATTAGGAGAGGGCAGCACCAGGAGTGTTTTATTCTTTGTCTTAAAACTATGACATGTTGCTTACTCAAGGCAAAAAAAAAAGAAAGTCAACTTGTTTAAATCGTCTAAGTTTCACAGTCAACTTTTTACCTTACTAAGAAAATATAACAAATGTATTGCTTGCAAATGCTTAGCGTTTGCTCCTAGTTTATTTTATAATGCAAATTGTTTTCTCATACTAAATGTATATATTTCGCATCTATAGGGTAAAAACTCTGTTGAACCGGCCTCATTCTTAGCTGAACATTAATTCTTTTTCAGTATCACCTATAACTAGAGCACTCTGAGAGCGCATACCACCGCCAAGCGAGGCAGCGGTAGCAAAAAAATTCAAATTGGCTGTGAAACCATAATTTCCATTGTATAAACACCGAAATCTGATCGTTTGTGCCTTTTGATTGTAATAACAGTTTGTGAAATTTTCTTGAAGATCCGTTCTTAAGTTTTTGAGTTATACTGCTAACAAACGTTATGACAAACACACAAACGAACAAACCGATCTGCACTAAAATTTAATCATTTATATCTTTTAACATTATTAACAACCCCTATAAATTTCATAAATATCCATTCTTTATTACCTCCGCAAGGAGGATATGTTTTCGTCGTGTTTGCCTGTCTGTCTATCTGTCACCAAGATAACTCAAAAAGTTCTGTACTGACTTAGACGAAATTTACAGGGATCGTTAGCTGTTAGGAGGAACAGATGATTAATTTTTGGTGAAGATAGGTCCATCCGTTTGTCAGTTTGTTTGTTTGTTTGTTTGTCTGCCTCATTTTTCTCAATGCCATAACTCAAAAAGTTATGGATGGATTTTTGTGAAATTAACATGAATTGTTGGGTATATAACAAAGAGTAAATGACCAAATTTTGGTGATGGTCCGTGTGTTCGTTCGTTTGTCACTGTTTTTAACTTTATGCTTGTTAGCACAATAACTCAGAAATAATGAATGGATCCTTTTAAAATTCATAGGGGTTCTTAGTAATGTTTAAAGACGTAAATGATTAAATTTTGGTGGCGATCGGTTTGTTCGTTTGCATGTTTGACTCATGTTTGTCATAATGTTTGTTAGCAGTATAACTTAAAAGGTAATGAACTGATCTTCAAGAAAATTGCACAAGCGGTTATTACTATTAAAAGACACAAATGATCAGATTTTGGAGGTTATACAAAGAAAATTATTGTTTCAGAGCCAATTTGAATTTTTTGCTACCGTTGCCTCGCTTGGCGGAAATATACGGTCTCAGAGTGCTACAGTTTTTTTTTAATTATTGTGCTAACAAGCATTAAATAAAAAACAGCGACAAACGAAGGAACAAGCGAATGGATCATTACCAAAATTTGGTCATTTACTTTTTGTTATATACCCAACAACTCATTGTAATTTCATAAAAATCCATCCATAACTTTTTTAGTTATGGCATTGAGAAAAATGAGGCAGACAAACAAACAAACGAATGGACATATCTTCACCAAAAGTTAATCAACTGTTCCTCCTAGCATACCTAGCAATCCCTGTAAATTTCGTTCAAATCGGTTCATAACCGTTTGAGTTATTTTGGTAGCAGACAGACAGAAAGAGAGATAAACACAACGAAAACATAACCTCCTTGGTGGAGGTAACAAGACGGCGTGGGCCAGCGAAGCTCTACAGACCAATTCTCTTTTGACCTTTACGGTATTATACCCTTGATATGTCGAATACAGCATCCATATGGAAAATTGACTATCATTATTAGTATTATTAAGCAATATGCACATATATGAACACAATATAAAGTTAAGCTATTCTATAGAGTAGCTGGAAAAAAAAATAACTGACTGCCAACCTTCTCAATGCCTTCAAATATAATCAACATATATCCAAACGATTACTAAGTTAATTATATCTATGTAAAGACCCATTGTCGAAGCAAAATAGCCGTTGTAGTTAGTATTTAAGGACGTAATTCTGTCCGTTGTAGGACCGCCATAATAGAAACAGCAGTTTATCAGCTTTCCCTGTATTCAAGCCTTTCAGTAGTCTTAGAGAATATAATTACCTCCACCTAGGAGGTTATGTCTTGTCATGTTAGTCTGTCTGCTTGTCTCTCAGTTTGTTTATTTGTCACCAAGATTACTCGAACGAATCTTTACGAAATTTACAGGGATTGTTGGGCATGTTAACAGTAACAGATAATTAACTTTTGGGAAAAATTCGTTCATCTGTTTGTACGTCTGCCTACTAAGTAAGTGAAGGACGGATTTTCAGGGAATTTACATGAGTTGCTAGGTATATTACGAAGAGTAAATGATCTGTTTGTTTGTTCGTTTGTTTGTCGCTGTTTTTGATTTTATGCTTGTTAACACAATAACTCAAAAAGCAACAGATGCATCTTTATGATATCTACAAGAATAATTGTTAGAAACGTTAAAAGACAAAAATGATTACATTTTGATGGTAATCGGTTGGTCCGTTTGTGTGGCTGACTTACGTTTATCATAACGTTTATTAGCAGCGTAACTCGAAATGTTATGAACGGATCATAAAGAAAATTACAGAAGCTATCAATACTATCAAGAAGCACAACTGATTAGATTTTGGTGTTGACACAAAGAAAATTGTGGTTTCAGAACCAATTTAAATTTTTCGTTTCCGTTGCCTTGCTTGGCGGAAATATGCGCTTTCAGAGTGCTCTCTAGTTGCAATTCTGGACAGAAATTCACTGAGCATTTGCCTTTTGATGACACTGTATGATTATGTCGTAATTTAATAAAGAACTTGTCATTTCTGTGCATCTCATACCATGACAGACTTCTTGTCTGCCCCTAATACTAAAACTGAAAATCCGCTGTGGGGCAGCCAAGGATTCTTTTAGTGAAGTTAAAAGTAGAGAAACTGCAATTATTTACTTAAATTTCCTCTTGCATTATGAAGTTGAAGCTCTCATGTTCTTAAAGCTAAGCCCTGGAGGCGGGCGGCGCCTCCGTGCCTGAATTATGAGCTATAAAGCAGCGCAATTTCATATAAACCAGCGGCGTGCATTAGATCAGAATAAATATTTAGCGTGACTGACGTTTTACGGCCGGTTATATGGATATTAAGGGCTTACTTGCTTGCTCCAGCATTTTCTTAGGCAGCAACAAATAATATTGTTGCTTGTCATCTTGTGTACGGTGTTTGAAGCTGCCCCTACCGTATCCAACTTTATACTATGATTTCACGTTTGGAAATTTGGGATTGCCTTTCAAGACATTCCAGCATTCGTAAATTATTACTCGGTCTGGGTAAAATATTTTCCTGGTTTAAAATTTTAAGATGGTTAATTGCTTTTTTTCCTACGGACGAATGTTATTCAGTTCAAACTGTAATGATTAAGATTAAAATACGAATGGTAAACTATATCAATTATTGATATTACTAATAGCCTACTCGTAATTGGTAATTATTGAACAGTTATATGGAAAATTAAAACAAATTAAAACTTTAAAGATTTATGCTTTTCAATGACAAATCACATAATAAATAATGCATAAATTTATCTACGCTTGTCCTTCGAAGCTATTTACTCCTCCGCATTCAATGACCTAAATTTGAGCGTTCCGACATACGATAAGTCAAGAAACTGCATATTTCACCTGAGACAATTTCTTTGGAAAACACCTGAAGTTTTAGTAAAGGCAAGGAGTCTCATGTTTCTAATTACCATAGGACAGAAGAGAAAGTTCGACAAGCTGCCCCCGCGTGTAGAAGTAAATTTGCCTAAAACGTGACAACAGCAGTGGCACAAGCAGTTAAACTCAAGCAACACATATACAATATACGTAGTCATGAGTACGCGTATGTGAGCGATGGGGTATGCAGTTGCTAGGGAAATTCACAGTGGCAGAGAGTTATACACAAAATAAATTAGAGTTTGATTAATTTGAGCAGTCTCAAAGTTAAACTATATTCTTAAACATTCTTGCTTGAATTGATTATTCGACCGTAAACTAATTCTCGACCTCAGACAAGCTACGATCGACAATTACAAAAAGTAATTTCAGTTTTATTCGTGACACGTTAGCTGGGAAAAATTCATAAACATCAATCAAATAAAGAGCAAATCAATGTCGCACGTAAAACAGACACAATTATAAGGCATAATCCCAACCAAGCATACAGCACTGCAGATAAATACTTTCGGTACATCACTGCCTGCGTCACTGAAGCTTGTGACATTATATTGCCTAACATAATGAATGCGCAAACGCTGCATTTCTTCTAATAAAGGCAAAATGTAAAGTCAACTTTGACCGCACCCTCAACTGGGAAACCCACACACACTGGTTTGTGTTGCGGATATAGGCGCACTGGCCCGAGAGGAATAAGTGCGGCTGCAGTCGACCACGGGTCATCAAGAACTATGGCTCCAATTTGACGGAAAATTCAAATGACCCCGGACCCCCTTCCAACCCCCTCATCTCTGAGGAAGGCAAGTTCCACCACGGCGAAGTGCATGCACACAACTGCCGAGCCAGCATACCTAGACCAGCAAAGAGCTCTGGTGCCTGGGTTGGCATCGAACCAGCGAGTCAAGAATTGAGAGCTGCGAACGTAAGCATGCTGCCACACTGCCCTTTCAACGAGTCTATCAGCAATTAAAACTTATTACTAACTGATCAGTAGCTATGGGAAGGACGTTCTAAATTTACGTGACACGGATGAGCCATAGGGAGTACCCATTATTTCATGAGTGTGTATACTGCGCTGATTAAAGGCCAAAGAGTTTTCCTTATTTATCTATAAATTTATTAATTGCCTCTTCGTATCTATTGCTATTTTGTGGTGGATTTCTATGCCACTCTCTTGTAACTCCAGAGAGGAAATTCTGCAGCTAGGAAAAAGGCGCACTTAAGTGATGTTGTCACGGCCACTGAAACGATAATTTTAAGCGGCAACGCGAGCTCTACGGGAAAAAAATATGACACAAACGTCCGGGCTGTAGCGCCGCTCTGGCTTTTTCGTAGACAGCTAGTATAGTACATTTCTATGTAGTTCACCGAGTTACTCCTGTTCTGATAAATAGAACAGGAACATCTCTCAGGAACGAATGGACACTTCATTTTCTAGCACTGGTTACGCTGTCACAAAAAAGGAAATATTCATGGGCGTTAAAATATCTTCATTGAGCAAATATGCTCGTCAATCACCAGCCTGTAGTCGACGGCACGCAGTGATAGGATGGAACTTGAGAAAGAATAAAGTCCAAATCGGTACAGCTACTGAAGATACCATGAGGTAGAAACCCAAATAGTGAAGTTAGAATGAGCAATTGTTGAGACGAGTGACGAGAATGCAGGAGAAACGAACACCCACGTCGATGGTTCCTGAGCTACGCTGCCTAACATTCTTCAGGTCACAAGCAATATCTATCTATCTTTATTATACTAAAAGTCTGTGAACCGGTCTTGTTTGCTTGTTTGTGTCTTGTTTATTTACTTGTGTCTTGTTTGACACAGTTTCTTTACTTTTAGATAGGGAATACATTCGATGGAACTATGGGGGGGGGGGGGG
>LQNS02277999.1:13015675-13029262 GCA_001587735.2 Parhyale hawaiensis
CTCTCTCTCTTTCTCCTGTCCTGGCAATAGCTCATAGAGTGCCGGGGCGTATGTTCCGGTGTCTCTTTGGGAATGGGCCTATTGGTTCGTCTACTGCCGCCTATCTAATCTAATCTATATAAAGAAAACTCTAAAATTTATATAAATATGAAAAAGTTCCACCTTAACTATAGTACTTCCAACAAAAGATAATAATAAAACCTCAATACAATTAAACCGGCTTGAATACAAGTATTCTCCGACCGTTAATGCCTCAGGCCATGGCGGTTAGTTACGTTGGTAGGTCGGACCCGGCCATTACATAGTTAAAAATAACAAATATTAGCCACTAAATAGAAATACATTTAAATTTCCTAAAAATGACATACTAATAAACATTCACAATCTTTGAACAGGTAATTATGTCACTCAAGGGCACCCGGTAAGCGGCCGGTGACTCATCCGCTCCCATGGCCTTCCCTATACCGCCCGCTTTTGAACCTTCCCCGTGCCACCTGCATTTAGACCTTCTCTATGCCGCCCTCTTTAGACCTTCCCTATGCCGCCTTTCACCGTACTTAACTTTTGGTGAAGATGCGTTCAACTGTTTGTTTGTCTCCTGCTGTTTTTGTATTAACCGATCTTCGTAAAATTTGCAGGAATAATTGGGATTTTTACTATAGGAGAAATGATATAATCTTTACGTTGATCTGTTGTCGGTTCGTTTATCTCTAAGTTTACTTTAAGTTCGTCAATACCAGAAAACAAAAAGTATAAACTAATTTTCATCAAATTTCTGAGAATGTTTAAAAACAAAGATGACCAAATTTTGGTGATGACCGATTGGTCCGCCTGTGTTCTTCACAAGAGTTTGTCAGGCTATAACTCTGAAAGTTGAGGACTGATGTTCAAGAAAATTACACAAGCTGTTATTACTGTCAATAGGCACAAATAACTGAACTATGGTGATGATAAAAAGACATCCTCGTTCCAAGACAAATTTGAATTAGCTACTTCTCTTGGCGGAGGTATGCATTCTCAGAGTGCTCTATTTTGCTTATTTAAACTTGTTCATTATATTTGTTACCATGTGAACATACAAGGATGAGGATACGAAACAGGTTAGCGAACTGCCGAACGCGGCGGACGTACGATGGAGCGGTGACGTAGCGTAGCCATTCAATCATAGCGAAGTCGAGGAGTAACAATTGTCTACCATAATACAGATCTAAATAATGAATACGACAATGAGATTTTAAAACGTGATGGTCAATATGATACTGTTAGCTAAAGTGTCGTAGTATTTGATAACTATTTAGCTTGTTTTCCCGTAACAAGCACGTATCAGGTTTGTTTGTAAAATGTGTGCCTAAGCTGTGCTGTCTTTAACAATACCAGTAACAATACCAGTCCTTTGTTCCTAACCTTAAAAAAGTACAGCATTATTGAATAAAAAAATTGTGGATTTATCGTTTACAAGCTTCAACGGCATCGTTCCCGAGTATAATTAGAAATGGAGAACTGGGCCGGCTAATTTTTTGCAAGTTATTTAATGCGAACCGGACGCGACAGTTACGTTAACAGTAACACTGCTGGTCGGCGCCGGCGTTACAATGGCTGGTATTTGTTTTTCACTTTACCGAGCAATTGTATGGTTTCTGCGTATTATGTATAGACTTTTGGTTTAGTATTATATCACACGAGTAAAAAAAATTTGTTTGTTGCTCTGATGTTTTAAAGTTTTGTATGCAAATCTTGCTAAAAAAAATACTCTATCTCAGGACTTACTTAAATGTATCTGAACCATTGTTTGTAGCGGCGGTTTGAAATTATAAAACGCAACAGGCCATAGGGAGAAGATAGAAATAAATCGAAAAAAAAAAATAAGGAATTTGCACAGCCGGTTCCAGCTCCAGCATGTCACAAATTAAGTTGAATAAAACTTTCTTGATTTATCGCAGTTTGAAGACGATGAACTGGATTCCAAGAAGAGCTGCTGACACATGCGGTTATTTACTAGATTGAATTCGTGTTCTCTTTAGGGAGCCTTAAGCCAGCACTTATCAAAATTTTATCCTAGGGAAAACGGAAGAATTTCCCCGATCCATTGATTCGTGTTTCTGTGCAGCCATGAAGACTATAGGACATTCTGAAAACGCAAATGGGATAATGAAGAAGTAACGGAAAACACCTATATTTCAACGAACATAGGAGTAACGACTACGGCCCTGTGACGTCACAAGCTTATTCCCCGGAGTGTACGACAGCTTGGGCACTCCGCGTGCACTAACCTGATCCTTCACATCATCATCCTTTGAATACATGAGTATTGCCGTTTAAGAACCTCAGTGCTGTGTTTTCCTACATTCTTCTGCAATTCCCTCCCCTCTCCGGGGAAAACCCTCCCGTTAATTGATAATCGGTTTTAACGGAACACTACCTCTTCATCTTTTAATCCGCTAATGGGAAGCTCAACTGTCATTATTCCTACAGAGATTTCTAGACTTGCGCACTTAGGCCTTCAGCATACTTTCATGTGCCGCTATTTCCCGTGTTCCTATTGCGCTGTTTACGTTATTTTATCGGCACGTCCGTCTTCCCGTACTCAATTTGTAATCATTGCTACTGGAGTACAGTTCTATCCTTAAAAGGATGGACGTTCACAATGAGTTAAGTAAAAAGAATTATGAACTCGAGCTTCCTCTTCAGTTAATTACTTGCAGCACTGCTGCAACAGCTATTACGTAACTGCTATTCTGCAGGAAGGAAACTACATGCAAATGAATTTTCCGTTTTCCTTTCGTCGTGTAAAAAAGTATCATCCAGTCACCTCCACCTGGCAAGAAACATTGCATACTTTTTGCAATGCTACCAAGTCCTCAGCTGATTGGCTGATAAGGATGAGCTAAAAGTCTCTAACAACGGCAACACTTTTGTCTTTCCTCGCAACGTTCCGGTGTTTCTTTTTACGCTTTGCGCTCAGAGCTTCTCATCATATTTTTGCCATTTTGGCTTCCTTTTCCCAGTAGTTTTCTGCGGTTGGCGACTTTTCTACCGCCCGGAGGTGAGCGCATTTTAAACCCTCGTAGCATTTGATGCAAGGATATCTTGTTACCAGGCCCTAAGTGTCGCTGCATCGACACTTGCTATTGCACTGCAATCCATTTGTGCAACTTGTCTCTTCTGTGTCGTCCTGGCGCAAAATAAAAAACCCGTTGCGCTCGTCCAAACTTGATTGAGATGCAGGCAAAGATGCCAGCATTTTGCGCGTCTTCGTTTCTAAGTTAACAAGTTGTCATTGCAAAGTGAGGCGAGACGAAGCGTCGTCCACCCAAAATTCTCGTATCTTTGCGTCATACTAAGGCATTTTACGGGAACGATATTGGCTCCGAACGTCGGAATTCCCCCTCCGAGTTCTGCTAATATCGTTGTTGAGTATTTAGGGTTTGCCGTAAAACTGAGGTGCTATTTCTTAAGTAGCTGCGCAAGTTGCCATTGCTTGTAATTTATTCGTCGGAGCCGCGAGTCGAGAGAGAGAGACGAAGGAGGACTTGCAGAATGGCTGCCAGTAAATTTCGCTTATCTCTGCTCCATGAGAGTTGGCCACTTCCTAAATTTTCTTACGACCAAGGTAATAATCACCATAAAACTTCAAGATTTCTAGGCTGGTTAGCAGTTTATGACCAAAATAATTTCCCACTAAAAATAATGGTTTTGCAAGGTTTTCACTATTACTTCTTGAAATTATTAGAAAATAGCGAAAAGCGTATATTCTATAAAAAATACCAAAAGCAGTACTTTCAAAACGGGCATTCACTTTGTTAAAACGAACAAAGTCGATATGACTCTAGCCACGCGTGAAGGGGAAGTGGGTACAAAGCAGCACTCCCAAATATTCTCTCACGAAATACCTTAAATTAATTTTTTAAATGCGCTTGCGAACAAACTCTTAGTGTACCATCCTATCGGTACAAAAAAGGCTTTGGGAGAGGCTGTTGCGCTTTAGAAGTTCAGCATTAAGGTAATTTAGCTACAGTGAGGTCCTGGGCTGTAAACTCAATTTGATGTCTCATGCAATCACTCCAGCGGATATTATGGCTCCAGAGTGCAGTATTACAGGGAACACTCTGTACAACCGCACGCTCAACTAATGAGTGGACGTTCAGCTCGCTCGTCACCAAAAGTCGGTAGCCGAGATACTGAAGCATGAATAACGTGCAAGCTGTAGCCTGACCATAAATTGAACGTGCGATTGTTCAGAGTGACCTCGGCATATCAGATAGTGCTGAAAGTTGCTTCTGACCACCTAGTCTATCTGAGACGGTCTCAAAGCGAATCTGTTTCGGATAGAAGCATGAAGCTCTATCGAATGTTGTGAAGCCGGTGCTTATGATTGAACTTCCGGGTAACCTTAGCTAATGAACGACTTATCGCGATAGGACCGTCCCACTCGAAGATACCTTGAGTCTTCAAATTACAAACAGCTGCGGATATTAGTATTGTTATCAATGAAAGTTCTCACCTGCGCCACCACGGACAGGTAACAGAACGTAAATGAAAAATTTTGCAACACCGGAAAGCCCGAAACGCTGCTAAAGAAAATCCAACAAAAAACCATTTACAGCTGACTTAAATACCTGCAGGCCAACACGACCGAAAGCCCATGCCGGCAATAAATTACAAACCCCGAAGCACCGACCGAACTGACGAGTTTGGCATCTAACACTCTCCAAAGTGAAAAAGTGCATACATACACGTACATATACGTACATACACGTACATACACGTACATATACGTACATACATATTGCCTCACAAAGCTATTAATTATGAAACCTAGTGAAGACATGGATGTGATGGGAGCTGATCTCTCCAGATAACGACTATATGCGTACAAAGGGAGTGTGGGTGTTCTGCAAAATACGAAAGTTACCTATTGCGGAAGCATATAGTCCGAATCATAGTACGACTTGGCAAGAAAAGAAGACATTGCGCGTGGGCTGCGAACAGAATTTTTCACTGTTGTCAGTATACAGCATTGCTTTTGTCGAGTTACGGTAAGCCGTAAAAAATGTTTAGCATTTACGAGTGGCAGGTATGGATCCCTACGCACTGTGTCATGTGTATAAAGTGCAAATATGATCAATTTCCTGGTGAGATTGATAATCTGTGAGCGTCGAGGAGTAACATAAAATGAAATCATGATGTTTCCGAATCAGTGTGAGAATTAGTCTATTTTTTTCTTGCTAATGCTGAATCCTTCATGCACAGTCGTACCAATCTACCTACTAACAGCGTCAGTAGCAGAATTAGTACATTGACTTCTGGCCCACAGAGTCATCAAATGAAAGGAGAAAATATTTATTTCAGTGAGACGCTCATTTTCGTCTCTCAGCCGCACACATGTTTATGCTATAACGTTCGAGAAAGGCCGAAAACTCAAGGCATTAGGCGGGTACCCTGGTAATTAAGTAAAACTTCAATATAAAATGCACAGTGAAGAATTTCTGAAGAATCGTTTTCATTTAACGTACTTTTGTTATGAATTCGCATCTAAACGAAAAGCTACAACGGCCCACTCAACTTGTCATAGGAGACAATTACTCTCTCTTTCAATTTATCCAAGCAGCGCACTCGTTCCCCACTATAGATGGCAAAGGAAAAAGTGAGCTTATACTGTACTAGCAGGCAGCAAAGCATTACTGACTTTAATTAAATTCCCAGCCGCGTATCCTATTTACGGTAAGATAAATTTTCAGTGTATCGAAATGTTTTTGTTGAACAAAAACTGCTCCTTCAAAGGAAGAAATCAAGCTTGAAAAAGTCAGTGTTGAGTCTCCTGCCCCGTGAAAATCCATCGCTTCGATTGTGCTTTGTTGATTATTTACTGCATTTCTACGTCGTGAACTGAGAGCATGATTAGTTATAAAAATGAGACTCCATGGTAGCGCTAAGAGAAGCTGTGAATAAGTTTTTTGGACCTCAGAGTTATCTGAGCGAAGAATTTATTGAGATAGGGAGATAAGAATTGCAACATTGCCATCTTTTTTTTCTTTAACCTGGTGTAATTTTCGCTTATTGATCTACTCAAAAACGGAGCGTAGAAGCAAAATCTGCAACCTGACCTATTTTTGCCTATTTCGCTATGGTCTCGAGCGTGACACGAAACATGAAAATATAAATATAGTCTCAATTTATATACAGTATTAGACAGATAAAATCTGAATTATGTATCTTGGATACTGGCTGCACTTTGATAGCTCCGCAGCATTAGTACTAGAGTTTGGCCCTGATGAAGGCACTAACTTGACCTGTGCCGAAAGCTTGGCCAAATAAAAATAGGTCCGGAAAAGTCTCTTAACATCTATCAAAATATATCAACATAGAAATACACGACGGTGTTTATTGTAATGCTGATCCTTCAATCAACAACAGTTTTTTGTACAGAGGATGACGGGATTACGAGAAGTTCCAATCAAAATACCAACATGCTCATCTGTATCCAGGATACACCTATAACAGAAGGTACAAATTACTCACAGTTTCCCCGTAGTACTGTATTTTTGCAAGGTATTGTATGCATTATTAATCTGATTTAACTGCAATTGGACCTGTCCCTGAAAAAAAATTACGCTGCTTTCTGAAGTGCAATTGGCATCACTGCTCATTATTACCTAGACTAGTGGACCAGTGCGTGAAAAAATTCACGCAATAATCGATATGTTTACTCTCTTTTTTTGACTTGCCGTTTCCACAGTTTCCCGCTCACGCTTGTTAGCAACTCTTATTTCCTTGTGTTATCCTTCTGCTTCAAGTCTTTCTTGTCACTGTGCCGCATCGACACTTCATCTCTCCATTGATATCACATCTTCGTTCCTGAGACTGTAGTATTCTCGTTCTTCTTTTACGTTCCCTATCCTCTTTCTTAATTAAACGTGCGTCTTCCAAAGTAAAATCTTAAGTAAAAGACTGCGATAAACTTGAATGACTTCAGTCAGCTTATATGCAATTTTAGTGCTCCATATCCATGATACTGTCTTTCATACATAACTATCTGCTTCACTGAAGTGCTCAAATTTCTGCTTTTGAAGCGAAATATGCACTCTCAGAGAACGACAGTAAGCAGAAGAAATAGCTGTCTACTACCCAGTGCCCGTGAAATACTTGATGAGAAAGCTGCATTGTCAAATTTAATGAAAAAGACAGTAAGCTAAAAGAAATAAATGTCTACTGCTAGTAAAAAAGCACCTCGTGAGTGCCCGTTGATTATCTGCCCAATTTATACGTCGTGACCTGAGAGAAAAAAGTTATAAAATTGGACTCCAGAAGCTGCATACATATTGTCCCGATTTCAAGAAGTGTTTCAAACAATTAAGAAGTGCATCCAGATGAAGAGATAAGGATGCAATTTTCACCATCTTCTGCAACCTTGTCATCGATCTCTACGAAAACGTAACTGAATTACAAAATCTCCAACCTGGCTTATTTTTCGCCTACTTCCTTCAATGCGGACGCGAAATAAATAATCAAACGTTTTATCCACTATATAATAAAACACAGTTGTTGATAGCTTGCTTGCTCCCTCGCTCCATTGCTCCCTTGCTCTCCTGCCTGCTCCAATGTTGGTCTGTCTCTCTGTCACGCAATTAAGAGTTAAATAGGAGAAATTTCATGTACTGAAGAACAAGTTGAGATAACATACAATTTCAGCGCTTGGAGTAGCGGTGACAAATATAGCTCTGGATCTCCGGTCTCTGAATTCCGGGCTCTGGATCCCCACTTTCATTGCTGAATGATATGGAAGTAGTTTAATCTTCACGCTGAGCAGAAGCCTTTCTACATTGAATTTACATCGCAGCCAAAGTTGGACACTGGAGGTTGAATAATCGGTTGGTATACACAATACGGTGAGCCCTTGGCATTTCCAGTGAATTCTTCTGACTGAACTATATTTTATTAGTGCAGTGCAACTTAACGCTTGATCAAATCCAAGCTGATATTCACGCCTTATCTTGTAGGGGAGATATTTTGCTAACGCAAAACTCATAGTACTACAGCTTGTGTTTCACTAATGGAAGATCAGGCCTGCAGGAATGAGACCAATAATACAGCGAATCCTATACTGGAAAAGTTGAATCACAAAGTTTTTGCCGTCATTTTTGACGGCTGGGCCCTCTAGTTATATTAGGAGGACAAGCGTACCCAGCCGTTAAAAATAACAGGAGCGAATTTGTAATGATTGAATTGTTCTTGTTAGTGGTACGGATTTTACTACACAAGATGCCTTATAAATGTAGGTTTAATGATTTAAATTTTAAATTAACAAAGTTGTGCCGCCATGAGTTCAAGAGAAGCAAGTAACTGCCCCTGCAAGCACAATGCCATTTTTTTGTGTTTGTTTTTCTTTCTTGAAAGTCGAGCACCTCCAAGGAAATATAGTTCAAACATAGCAGAATTTAACGTGGGCTCTCAGTGGCGTCTCCTGGATACCCGCAGTGACCTCGTCAGGATAAAACTTAGTGGTAACAAGAATTGAAAATATTTTGGCCTTTGTTAAACGCATAGTTATAACGGCCACAAAGAAATCCCGCTAAAAAAACTAATTTGATTATGCACGACGGGTAGGAATACTTTGTCATAGATCGAGACTCTTAGGCCTATTTCCCGTGCTCAAAAGACGGTCTACAGAAAATACCGAACAACTTTTTCAAAATGAAGCAGCATTCAGAAAATGCAATGTCGCAAGTATACAGTGGCCGCAAAAATAAAGTTTTCCCCTTTGCCGCACGAACAAAGTTATAGTATAAAACGCCGGTAACTTTGTTTTCGCATTCCCCTCCATATATGAAAGGATAGAGGAGGGTGGTATGACGTGGGTTGATTCACTCCCGCGCTTTACACAAATCCTCAGTACACAGTCAGTCTGTGATCTATCAGAGCTCGAGCAGAGTACAAGTACGTTGCGCCGGTCCAAGGGCCTCCACTTTCCGTCCATTTCACTTATTTTGGCTCCATACCAAAAGCCACCACGGAATTACAATGAGTCGGAAGAAGCTTACCAAAGAAGAAAATACTCGAGCCTTTATCCTAATCGAGCAGGGAGTGCCAGTGAACCACGTAGTTGTCGAACTGAATGTGAGCCGAGTTTCCATCTTCAAGCTTAAAAAATCAGCTGCCGCACTAGCTCCCTGCCGGGACCAACCGGACAGCAAAGGCGTCAAACTCGCCGCGTACTATGTACGTGTAGGTGCATCGGTGTGCGTGCGGGTGGCGTTCAAGTTCGTGAGCTGCGCTGCTCGCTGCATCGCAGGTTAGGTAAAGTAGTGCTTATTGTAGTGCTTCTGGTGGTTGTGACGCGGCAAGAAAGCTTACTTGAAGGCACGCACTGTGATGGACGTAGACAGTATGGCAAGTTTGACACCAGTGCATACTGCCAAGCAGTATGTGGGGATAAGAGAAAGACAGCAGCAAGAGCTGTCTTGATGTTGGTGAGAGAAGTGAGAAAGTCAGTTCTTGCTGTTGTCATTCTCTTGCGCCCACATTCCACTTTGCATGATCGGTTTGTGACCGTTTGTGAGTTGACAAATGTTTGTCAAAATGTGTATCAGAGTATGACTGAAAAAGTTAGATATTCTCTGTAAAAAAAATTGAATGTTATTACTGTCCAGAGGCACTAATGACCACGTTTTGGTGATGATAAAGAAGAAATTCTAAAAGAACTAATCTAGGTTAATTATTTAAAAAATATGAAATTGACATAATTAAAATTCTTTAACGTTTCGGGATAAATGAACCCATCATAGAAAACAAAAACTCTAAAGAAACTATAAACTATAGAAACTACAAAATTTCTTTATTTCTGAATCGAGAAAGGGAGCATGGGTGCTGTCGGGGTGAGGTCTGAAACGCGAATGAACATAGCCACGTAGAGGGGCCGGATGTCAGGTCCTGTACAGTCAGCAGATATGAGGCTAGGTATGGACAGTGTGCAGCGGTACAAATGAGGCCATAATATTAAGACTAGGTTTTGTTCTATGGGTGTGGAGGGAGTCTAATGTAATGAGCTCGATTGGGTGGGAAGAGTCTATGATTTAGGAGCTGTTCCTGCTGATGGGATGGTTGTTTTGCTCGGTATGTAGGTGAGGGGCTGAATATGAGGCTTTCGCAAGTGGTAAGCCGTTTCGACTGGATACACCTAGATATTGGTCAATGCGGGCTTTGAAGTGTTGTCCAGTGCTACCGATATAAGAGGCGCCGCAGCCCTGGCATTGGTAAAGGTAGATAACACTGGACTGTAGTGGTGTGGAGGTTTCTCTTTAAATTTGAAGTAGGACCCTATGGTAAATGTGTTTTTGTAGGAAAATTTGAAGTTTATATGTGGGTTCGCTTCAGAAAGGAACGCTTTCAAAGAGTTTTCTGCCCTAACGGAGGTTTCGTTGTAGTAGGGAAGTGAGTGGAAGAAGTCCAATTTACGGACCGAGGGTTTGTTAATGCCGGGATCGAACAGTTTGTCTACAAAAAATTCGCAGTAGTGGTCCAGAATGTATTGCGGGTAGCCGTTATTTTTGAAAAATGTTCGGAGAAAGTAGGACGAAGACAAATGGTATGCCTGAAATAGTAAGGTTTTTTTATTACATTAGTTTTAAATTGATCATAGCAGTGACTGAAGAAACTGGTTCCGAGGCCTGAGAATGTCGATTTGCTACATATAAACGCCAGTGGTTAATGTGAAGTCTTGGTTAGTTACTAGGACGTCTAAAAAGGCTAAAGAATTATCTGATTGGTTTTCGGCAGTGAACTTGATGTTTGGATGTTTGCTATTCAAATATTGCAGAAATAAATCGGAATCTGTTTGATTGTTGTATATGAGGAAAGTGCCATCCACGTAACGATTATAGTGGATCGGTTTGAAGTCATTTGGGCAGTCGTTGAGCCAGAGAGTTTCATGATGGCAGAGAAAGATATTTGCTAGAGAGGGGCTAAGTGGGGAGCCCATAGAAACTCCCTCTATTTGCTTGTAGAGTCTATTGTTAAACATGGAGAAGGAATCTTTAATGGCAAGACTAAGGAGAGTTCTGGAAGTAGGTTTATCCATGTTGTGGAATAGGTCCGTGTCATCAGACTTTGCTGCAGGTAATATCTATGGTTTCATTTACGGGGATGTTGGTGAAAAGGGAGGTGATATCAAAGCTGGTTAAGTAGGCGTTGGGAGGCAACTGAAGGTTTTTTGATGCGGTCGCGAAAGTCATACGAATTGCGTAATGTATACCGATTGGTTATAAACGGCTCAAGTAATGAAACGAGAAATTTTGCACAAGGGTAGGATGGTGTTTTATAAGCAGCTAGAATTGGTCGTAAGGGGGCACCGACTTTGTGGACCTTTGGAAGGCCGTACAAGACCCCTTGCATTTTCGAACGAAGTCACCTTTCTCCGAACATTTTTTTCAAAAATAACGGTTACCCGCACCACCTCCTGGACCACTACTGCAAATTTTTCCTAGAGAAACTGTTCGATCCCGGCATTAACAAACCCTCGCTCCGTAAATTGGACTTCTTCCACTCACTTCCCTACTACAACGAAACCTCCGTTATGGCAGTACACTCTTTGAAAGCGTTCCTCTCTGAAGCGTACCCACACATAAACTTCAAATTTTCTTACAAAAACACATTTACCATAGGATCCTACTTCAAATTTAAAGACAAACCCCCACACCTCTCCAGTGTTATCTACCTTTACCAATGCCAGGCCTGAGGCGCCTCTTATATCGGTAGCACTGGACAACACTTCAAAGGCCGCATTGACCAACATCTAGGTGTATCCAGTCGAACCGGCTTACCACTTGCGAAACCCTCACATTCAGCCCCTCGCCTACATACCGCGCAAAACAACCATCCCATCAGCAGGAACAACTCCTCAATCATAGACTCTTCCAACCCAATCGAGCTCACAACATTCGAGTCCCTCTACATCCATAGAACAAAACCTAGTCTTAATATTATGACCTCATCTGTACCGCTACACACTATCCATACCTAGCCTCATATCTGCTGACTGTACAGGAACTGACATCCGGCTCCTCTATGTGGCTCTGTTCATTCGCGTTTCAGACCTCCCTTCGACAGCACTCATGTTTCCTTTCCCGTCAGAAATGAAGAAATTTTGTATTTTTCATAGGTTATAGGTTCTTTATAGTTTTTCTGATGATGGGATCATTCATCCCGAAACGTCAAAGAATTTTAATTATGTCAACTTCATATTATTGAAGAAATTCTAATTTCAGAACCAATCAATTTGAATTTTTCATTAACACTGCTCTGCTTTGCGAAGTGTTATGTTGCACTAGTGATAAATTTTATGGTTGTCGGGCATCAGAGCCGCAATTTGTGTCACAATTTTTGGTAACTTGCTTGCACGATCCTTTCTTAAACAGAGCTTATCTTCTTCTTTTGTTCCTGAGATATCTCTGTGATTCTGACTAAATGGCAATAGTTCGCAGAGAACCGGAGCTTGAGTCTCTGCTACTTTCTGGGAATGGGCCTGCTAGTATGTCTACAACTAGCTAGCTAATCTAATGCGTTAGCTAAGAGGGACGTAGCTCATAGTTCAAACTTTTTGGCATGCTGAAGACGGGCGACTGGTGCAAATCTTTCAAAACGCGGCTTGTAGGACCGGAGTCATAAGATATACAAAGGTCGCAAAAGGACCGTCAAGAGCCCTGTCACCTACAGGACATAAATTATTGATATCGAGGCCACGCTACGCAATCGTATGCTCTACCTGCTCAGCGGATGTGCAACTCTGACGTCATTTGAGGTTCCATATTTAAACCTTTAGGCTACCGATTATTGCTACTCGTATGTATCCAGAAAATTTTCGGGCTCCACATTCTCTCGTCAAATTGAGCTTACGATTGTTGAGTGTGACACCGTCATAAGGTGCTCATTTGAGCACTAAATTGAGTAATACAGAAATTCAGCAACTAATTTGGGTTGGAAACTAAGTTCTTGACGGTCTGCTAACATTTTGAATCGTATTGTATTTTTTTCAAATATGGAATCTATCATTTTTTTTTAAATTTGCAGTTTGAAAACATTTGCAGTCTATTTTTCGAATTTCTTAGCTATTTTTTATTTATTTTCAGCCCACCAAAATGGAATGTTGAGTGGAGAAAAATGAGCATTTTCGACGGCTCCTACTTTTTGCTTTCAATCAAAGTTCTAAGGTTACCTAAGCTGCTCACGATATTTGCGTTTTGTATAGAGAGTGCCATGGCTGAAAGGACCACTCGTTATTCGTAAGTAAAGTTCAAAACTGGAAGTTTTGTTCTCAAAGACTCACCGCGGCCTGATTGTCCAGTAAGGATCGATTAGGAATAAAACATCCATCTTTTGCACGTAAATCCTCGCCAAACGACTAGGGAACTGGCAGAGAAAATGGAATGCTCCCACACCATTGTACAGAAGCTTCTTCACTCAATGGGAAATTATTTATTTATTTATTTATTAAACATTTGTGTCTCCACAGGCGGGAGGTGTTCTTCGATTATTATATTACAGCTTACATTAAAAATTGTGTGTACAGTAATTTGTTAGAAATATTACAGCTAT
>LQNS02277999.1:13031426-13044238 GCA_001587735.2 Parhyale hawaiensis
ATGGCCGAAAGAGTCATTCCTGAGGACCTGAGCTTAACAATTTCTTCCCGCAGCTCAGGAGTAACTTTCACGTGAGGTGCCATGTTTCTAGAATGGTGTAATCGTAAGAGTGGCAGTTCTATAAGAAGTCCTGTACACGAAATTAAATGTTGCCAGATGACCAGCGTAAATTTGAGAATGTCTTAGAGACGATCGTTCTCTTATTTTGCACTGTTCAATTTTTGTTATTGTATGTTAGATTGCTCTGATGTATTAAATATAGTTATGTTTGTCCTGATATTTTGTAGAAATATTTTAAATACATTCCTTAAGGCCACATCAAAATAATCATTAACCTACTCTACATGGTTAAACTTTATTTTTGAATAATGAAAATCGTTCTCATATTTAGCCCGCTACAGTATAGGAAGCGACTCAAACGCATGGCTGGGAACTCCTGCCACACCCGCCCTGCTCTCCCGATTTTCCACCTCTTTCGATCTTTTTCACTTGCTATGCGCGGAGTTCTGTTGAATACTGTTGCAGAATCATTGAAGACCTGGTTGGGTGAGTTTTTCGAGTCAAAACAGGGTAATTTTTACCAACTAGGTAATGAAAATCTTGCTGAACGTTGGAAAAAGTTCTAAACAACACTAGAGTATAAATAATTGATTAGTTAGCTTTTATTCATCTATTAAACCTCTCAAAACCATTAATTAAAAAAAAGGCAAGGACTTAGTTTCCAACTCATTATTTACACCTACCAGTTACTTTCGCGTTTTGCTTACACCATGGCGTCATTGTAAGTTTTCTTCACTTTTTACCGAGCGTGGCGCTTTTATTTTGCTAAATTGAAGATGCGCCAGTAGTATACTGGCACTAACTAACAGTGCAAATTTCTTCCATCAATTATACCCAGGAGACTTCTCACGCTCGTATGTATGTCAGACTCTGTGTCTCAAGAGAGAACCGGCGGCGGTTAAAAACTTACTACATTTCTTAAGGAACAGCCGGCAGAAGCTTTATACTCTAGTGTTATGCTTGCATTCTGCAGTTACCGAATTCATCTTCCCTCCAGGCAAAGGAATTCTTGCGCTGCGATGTTTGACTTGCGACGTTGGCATTTCCGGCATTTGCATTCAAATTCGAGGGTCCTGACACTAACCGAAAATAATTGGAATTGGTAGGGCAGTTGCATTTGTCACAGGAGCCTTTCGTCTCTGAAACAGACAGCTCTGACAGTCTTTCATCGAGACTACAGCCGTGCACTCCTCTGGGACCAGTTGGAATTCTAACCGCAGAACGAACCCACCCCCCCCCCTCTCCCCCATTGTAGTAGATTTCTTTTACTGGGGTGTAAGGTCAAGTTAAACTTTACCTTTACCTGAGCCATTATGTTCTTGGAGGCAGTAACGTTTGCATTTGTAAGAAAAAAAGAACATGAATTTACTTCACTGGTGTACTGTCGACCGAGTTCAGCAATTCCTGCAATGGAGATATTGGTCTTAGTGTGCTCATTTGCGCAAGGGAAAAAGTCAGTTCACAACATCAGTGGCGGCGCTCACGTGCTCTGAATATTCAGAGGAAAAGCCGCCAAGAAGTGGCTCCAAAATTTCCATATTTTAACGAGATGACAGAAAAAGAAAGTAGCCTGCTGGGATTTATCTTATTCGTATTTAACCAGACTAACGAACGAACGCGATGAGTTTATTATTTTTTCAGTGCAATAGCGTAGATTTTGTCGTATGGAGGAAGTAGGTTTTGGGAGGAACTGATGATGTACTGTGAGGCGCTCCAATGAACGTCTCCCAGCCGACCATAAACCTTAATTTTTTTAAGATAATGTTTTCAAACCAAAGGCAGCAACTGAAGAATGCATTCATCTTTGCTTAAAAAACAAGTATGCACTTACTCTTTCAATGAAATCATTTAACAGGAGAATTAAATAATACAGTAAACGAAAAAAGCTTGCATTTTGCTGATAGTACTAACTTTAAAAAAATGGTCAATATTTAACTGTATGTACAAATTACAGCTGTACTGTACATGGAAAATTTGATCTTAAGCAGAGAAAAAAGATAAATTTGACAATAATACAGAGATGGAAGATAAATTTGAAACTAGAGCACTATGAGAGCGCATACCTCCGCCAAGCAAGGCAACAGTAACGAAAAATGCAAATTAGTTCTAAAACGGTGATTTCTTTGCATCAACACCAAAATCTAATCATTTGTGCCTTTAAACAGTACCTATTACCAATTTCTGGAATTTTTTCGAAGATCCGCTGATAAATTTTTTTAGTTATGTTGCTAACAAACATTCTGACAAACATTAATTAAACACACAAACAGACCAACCGATCATCACCATAATTTAATGATTTATATCTTTTAACATTGATAAACACTCCTGTAAATTTCATAAAGATCCATACGTAACTTTTTTGAGTAATTATGCTAACAGGCATGAAATGATACACAACCACAAACAAACGAACCAACCGACAGGTTATCACGAAAATTTGGCCATTCTTTCTTTGCAATATACCTAACAACTCATGTAAATTTAATAAAAATCTGTCCATAACTTTGTGAGTTATGACATTAAGAAAAATGATGCAGACAAACAAACATGCAACTAGAATGCCTCGTGGCGTAAGACCATCACCCGCGGTAGGAGCAAATTTCATCACTATCATTTTTTATGGCCAGTTAATCCTAGTTTTTTTGGCATGGATCACATCGAAGGCAGCCTACCAGACTCCCTGCAAAAAATTATGAAGGTTGCTCTATACCTTCTACCACTTTTTGGGTGAACAAACATACATACCGGGTGTCTGGCACTTTTGGAAACAAACTTTAACATAAGGTTAGGACCGTTAAAATAAACATTTTTTACTATATAATGATGTATATAAAAGGGCTTCGGTAAAAAGTTACATCACTTAAGATATTTATCCACTGTTCTGAATTTTACAAGACAGCAAAGAATACGATGGGTTAATTCACATTCTTGAGCAATTCAGCGCAAGCAAAGGTGTCAACGAATATGTATCGAGTGTCAAATGCGTAATTAGCAGATATGCACCTAGCTTACGGTGCAGCGAATGGTTATTCTAGGGAGGTTGTTCGAAGTTATGCAACAAGATATTCCAACACAGACAACTTCCAACGCATAAAACATTCATTGCCATACACCGAAGATTTGGCAGCGACGACGCGTTTCCAAAACCACGACTGCCAGTCCTGCTTCTTGTGTTAATAATTAAATTGTTTACCTCACGTACACGTTTCAATTCCTTGCTACTTCTAGCCAATGCATGTCAGTTCAATTTTTTTCAAACTTAAAATCTTGGTAAATTTTTCACGAAGCATGTTAGACCACATCTAAATTTATTTTAAAAAATGTATATTTTTAAAGTTTGTTCCCAAAAGTGCTGGACACCCCGCATTTATTTTAATCTTCAACGAAAACATTATTACCTCTCTCACTTCATTCGCGGGTGATAAACAGATGGACGAATCTTCACCAAAAGTTAATCATCTGTTCCTCCTAACATAATTAACTATCCCTGTAAATATCATCAAAATCCTTCCATAACTTATTGAGTTATTTTGGTGACAAAGAGACAGACAAATGCGATGAAAACATAACCTCCTTAAGTAGTAGAGATTTTACTAGCGCTTCAGGGGCACGGGAGAAATACTTTCAACTGGGTCACCCTAAACACGGAAATCGGCTGAAATCTACCAAAATCAGCCGAAATCGGGTTACCCTGAACACCGAAATCGGCCGAAATCTACCGAAATCAGCCGAAATCTACCGACTCGGATACGAAAGGAAACCGCTTAGCAACGGTAGAGCCTGAGTTACTATCCAAATAAATAATAACCCCTATCCCAACACATTCACACCTCTAAGAGGTGTGCTCACACCTATAAGTTGAAACTGACATGTTAAGGTTTATTGCATTTTTACCAGGCAGATTGATGTTGGCAATATTAAATGTATGTAATAAAAATACTAAAGGAAAGTCTGTGTTGTATTGAAATACGATTGTCTTCTAATTTGTATTTCAATTATACCTGCAATAAATCTATTAAATCATGGCTTGAAATATGTTTTATGCACTATAGATCATGAAATTGGTCATAACTGAAATAATCTTGAGCTAAAAAGACAATAAATGGTGTTTTTCATTTATATTGAGCAGTTTTTCATTGGTAGGCCTATTGTGTGACTGTGAAAAAAGCAAGTTTGAATAAAAATATCATCAACAGAGACTATATGAAAACATTTAAAACTCGGTTATAAGCTTCGTTACATTGTAAAATAAACTAACGCAATAGATAGCTACTAGTTACTTAACTCTGTAGCTAGTATGCAAAACGTAGCAAATTTCGTGCCAATTTCACGAACAAATGAGCACACCAGCCCTTTATTGATGCCTCTGCCATCTGCAGACTGTGCTACATATAGCTTAAATTTAGAAAATACCTAGTTAAATCTCTATACAAGTTTTATTTATGTATCATAAGTCATAACCTTCCAGTGTTGCCTTCACAGCTGTACAGTGAGATGCAATGAATCTCGTATTTTATTAGGTTTGCTTTATCTTTGCATTTTTTCGCCCAGTCAAGCCACGAGAAATTGTTCACCACTCTTGGGAAAATTTGACTAGACTACTGAAAAATTTATTTACCTACCTGCATGCATATATTACTGAGTTATCTCTAAGCTTAAAGCTGTTTCACCATTATTTTCTCAAGAATTGCATACCTGATAGTTAATTATTCCTCCACCATTTACTACACTAGATTTCGTAGCTACTTGATTCTTTTACAATTACCCTAGTTTGTGATTTTATACTGTGTGTTAAAATTTTTAAGCAAGAGGAAAGCACTTGTTTTATGAAGAATCATGAAAATATGAAAAAAAATAAATCAAACTAGTCAATAAAATAAAAAAATTATAGATTTCTTTCCATAAAAAATCACCAACGCTGTCAGCAATAGGCCTCGTTTAGTGTGGGAATGTGAAAAAATAAATATATTTTAGGTGGAATTCTATAGATTTTGGCAGATTCCGGCCGATTTCGGTGTTTAGGATGACCGCCTTCAACTCTCTCATGTCACATTTCACGCAGTGAAACTCCATGCAGGTGACGTTCCGGACAGCAGGGACACTAGATTTCTTCACCGAAATGAAGGTTGGTGCCGTAAAGAAGAAGGCTTGTGCAGTTTTGTTGTGAATACACTAACACAATATCAATGCAAGAATTTTCTAGGTAAACTGATATATACTATTACCAATTATTTAATTTCTAAACAGAGCACTCTGAGAGCGCATACCTCCACCAAGTGAGCCAACGGCAGCAAAAATTCAAATTGGCTCTGAAACCATAATTTTCTTTGCATAAACTCCAAAATCTAATCATTTGTGCCTTTTTATTTTAATATTAACAGCTTGTTCAATTTTGTTGAAGATCCGTTCATAACTTTTTGAGTTATACTGTTAACAAACGTTATGACAAATATGAGTCAAACATGCAAACGAACCAACCGATCTGCACTAAAATTTGATCATTTATGTCTTTTACCATCACTAACAACTCCTATAAATTTCATAAAGCTTCATTCATTATTTTTTGAGTTATTGGGCTAACAAGCATAAAATTAAAAACAGTGACAAACGAACGAACGAACAAGCGGACCATTACCAAAATTTGGTAATCTATTCTTTGTTATATACCTAACAACTCATGTTAATTTCATCAAAATCCATTCATAACTTTTGAGTTATGGCATCGAGAAAAATGACGCAAACAAACAAACAAATATCATTTATTATCTCGTATACAAGGTACGATGGATACACCTATCGAGGTTTTCTTTTTGCCTTAGTTTTAGAATTTTGAAGATCCAGTAGTGTGATGAGCAGGAGAAGCAGTCCGTGCTGAGAGTCAATTTAGGACCCCTCATCGTGCATCGCCTGGCCTCTCGGTGCTGGAGTGCTCCACGCAGTGTAAATCCGTAGCGTGCCGTCCGGGGAACGAACCCGGGCCTCCAATGATGCGATGCCGAACCGTTGTAACTTCACCACCGAGATGGACGGATAGACATATCTTCACCAAAAGTTAATCATCTGTTCCTCCTAACATACCTAACAATCCCTGTAAATTTCATCCAAATCGGTTCATAACTTTTTGAGTTATCTTGGTGACAGACAGACAGAGAGACAGACAGACAGACAAACACGACGAAATCATAACCTCCTTGGAGGTAATAAGATAGGAGAAAATTCAGATCTCATAAGGCAAAAAAAAAAAGTTGGGTACCTTGGAATCTTTTTCTTCAGTATTAGATAGGGGAAAAATGAGGAAGCCCAAAAGACGGCAGGAGTTTTGGTGAAGTGTTTATTATTTGCCGTCATTTATAATGACGGCACGGGCCACTAGTAATTGTATAATATATGTATTTATGCTTCACATGAAAATTAAGCTTCCCTCGGTAAAATTTACACAGCACACAAACGTTGAAAATTAAATTTAATGGAGCATTTAGAGTTATTTAAAGTTAAGCTAAGCTCATTAACTTCAACTCGTCATTAACCAGAGCCAGAACCGTTAGTTCCGTCTCGTTGGATCAGGTTGCCAGGTTGCACCATATTAGTAGCAACACTTCACATTTTAGACACCCAAAAACTATGTCGTCTCAAGTACCATTGAATTTCCAGCTGGGTCAAAAGTAATCCACTTAATGGGTTTAACGCCTTAAACTCGATTTAAACTAGCGAAACCAACGCTCCTCCCTGAAGTTCTGAACAACTTAAAGCTACTGAGGTTAGCTTAATTCACCAATCAATGACGCCTTCAGTTATACCTCTTCTTGGGCACACGCTGCTGACTTTTCTTCACCTCATCTTGAGGCGCCAGAAATTGGGCCCTGAGCGTCCTGAACTTCAAACAGCAATCGTGCACCGATTGACCGGTGATGTTTAGCCTTCGAGGCAAGACTTGTTAAGCACTTTAAACAAGTGCGGTGGCTTCGAACCAATGTATCGAGCTTCGAGCGGTAAACCCAAATCTGCTGCCCTATAGAAATGGTCAAAAACTCAGTCCTGTTGTGCAGTATGGTGCTTAAGGCCGTCTCAAGTTACTTAGGTTTATTGTAACACCAATAGCACTGAGCCAGCTTGTGAAGCAAACGTTGCTCTTCGAAGTTCCAAACAAGCCAGTGCTTGCAGGCTCGACTTAACGAACAATGACTGCGCCCTATTGCATCTTGTATCAGGCTTCACATAAACACAAAACCGTTGTCCTTGAGAGGGCTGCAAACTCAATCCTAGCTGTTCCTAAACTGAAATTTTCGGATCTCTCAAGCATAATCGGGCTGCTGCTAACACTTGCAGCACTACTAAGAGCGGCAAAATGAAGGTTCCTGACTGAGGTTCAGAGCGAGTGTTACCTACTATAGACTCGACATCGCCACACAGCCGAAGACACCTTTAGTCCTCTCTATTGAAGATGTGCCGATAACAAAACGTTGCCGATGCCGATACTATCGGTGCTTATTTACCTACTACATAGTGTACAAGTTTTCCACAATTGTGACATATATGACGCATGGCCGGTGAGGGAATCAAGCAGATAAACATACATTAGTAGATGCCAGACATCAAATGTTTATTTGTGTTTCGAAAAAAAAATGGTATCCGGCATGAAGCTATGGCATAATCGCCGTCGTTTGAGAAACGTGGGTCTGGTTTGCAATTATTATAAGAACAGGAAGCCAGAAATACGCTTAATATTATGTACACAAATAAGTTTGACTCAATAAGAGATGGATAAAAAGTGCTGAAAATATTAACCTCCTTCTCAGTTGCGTCGGCGTGCAGTTGTTTTACCTACACTAGCGGGCAAAATAAGAGAACTATTTTCATTATTTGAAAATAAAGTTTAACCATGTAGAGTAGGTTAATGAATCTTTTGATGGGGCCTTAAGGACTGTGTTTAACATATTTCTACAAAGTATCAGGACAAACATTACTATATTAATACATTAGAGCAATCTAACAAACAACAATTGAACAGTGCAAAATAAGAGAACGATCGTCTCTAAAACATTCTCACATTTACCCCGGTCATCTGGCAACATTCAATTCCGTGTGCATGACTTCTAGAACTGCCACTCTTACGATTACACCATTCTAGAAACATGGCACCTCACGTGAAAGTTACTCCTGAGCTACGGGAAGAAATTGTTAAGCTCAGGTCCTCAGGAATGACTTTTTCGGCCATATCAAGAGAGGTAAACAGATCCAAGAGCGTTGTTTCTCGTGCTTTGAAGCTCTATGATGAAAATAAACAGCTGGAATCACCGGTATCTGCAGGCCCCCCTCGAAAAACCATCGTACGATTTGATAGGATTATGAAACACTATGCCCAGAAGGACCCTTACGAAACTGCAGCGGGAATTTCCAGAAAGCTGAGGTCAATAACAACATAGAAGTGTCTCGCTATACAGTTACTCGTCGCCTCAATGCATGTGGGTTAAAGGCACGCAATCCTGCCACTAAACCACTTATCAGTAAGAAGAATAAGAAAGCAAGACTTGAATATGCGTAAAAGCACATCGTTTGGAAAGATGAAGATTGACAAAGAGTTCATTTCCGCGACGAAAGTAAATTTAATTTGGTTTGATCTGATGGCAGCCGGTATGTTAGACGTGCAACAGGTAACAGGCTGAACCCGAAATGTGTTAAAACATCTGTAAAGCATGGGGGAAGTAGCGTAATGGTGTGGGGTATGTTTTCATCTGAAGGAGTTGGACCGTTGGTGGTCATTAAAGAAACTGTCTATGCTAATGTGCATCTCAATCTTGTACAGCAATATGTTATCTCATCTCTACGATCATCACCAAACCAGCCATCAACTTTTATGCAGGACAATGCCCAGTGCCAAATGGCAAAGAAAGTGAAGGAATATTTTGCGGAAGAGAATATCGAAGTCATGAAGTGGCCTGCCCAAAGCCCGGACCTTAATCCTATTGAAAATTTATAAAAAAATATAGGTGACAATGTATACAGAACGAAAACCATCAACAGGAAAGGATCTGTGTACTAAAATTGAAGAGGAATGGAAATAAAACCTCCAGATTTTTGTAAGAAACTTGTGATGTCGTGTAAGCGTCGCTGGGCGAAAGTTATTGAAAATAAAGGTATTAGTACTCCATACTAATTGTTCTAAACCTAAAATTGACCATTGTTCATGTTATTTGTTTGTTAAATTGTATTTAGAGACGATCGTTCTCTTATTTCGAACTGTTCAATTTTTGTTATTGTTTGTTAGATTGCTCTAATGTATTAAATATAGTTATGTTTGTCCTGATATTCTGTAGAAATATGTTAAATATATTCCTTAGGGCCCCATCGAAAGATTCATTAACCTACACTACATGGTTAACCTTTATTTTCAAAAAATGAAAATCGTTCTCTTATTTTGCTCGCTAGTGTACACCTTGGTTCCAATGTCCGTGTACCATGTACCAAGGATGATGATGCTTACCAGATTAACACGCGTGGATGGCCCAAGCAGCAATGTACCCTGGGTAATGAGCCTATGACGTAGCAAATGCTAGCACGCTAATAAGTAGCTAATTTACATAATTTTTTCATCATGTCATTCGGGCCTCCATGCAGCGTGTCCTACATGTCCTACAATATTTAAAGTTGCGCCAATATCTATCAGAGCTTTTACAAACTTTTTAGCTTTCTGAAGGATGAAATTTTATTATTATTATTATTATCATCGAGGGGATTTCACGACGCAATAGTTGGATCGGTTGAGCGATGTTGGGCTCTACGCTCTGGCGCCGGGTCGCATCCCGCGACCTAAGGCTCAGAGCACTTTGCGAATGATGTGCGCTGTTCTCAGTAGAGCGCTCTTCTGGAGGGTTTATTATTATTATTATTATAAATTTTGTTGTTGTTATTATTATTACCATTTAGGTTTTTTTTCGGTAACAGGCAACACCCGGTCGGGCAGTGTCTGTAAAATGTGAACCTAATCTGTACCGTCGCGTCAGTAACAGATCCTCCTCTACCAAAGTAAATAATACTACATCGTTGGAAAAAATAATGGATATATCATTCGCCAGTTTCAAGAACATCGTTCCGTAAGGCAGTTTATGTGTGGGAAATACGGTTAGGTAATTTTGCAAGTTAGTTTACGCGAGTCGGACTCGCCACGTACTGTTATACTGCTGTAACGCACGTAGCGTGTAGTAGCTGGTGTTTTTTTTTTTTTCTAATTTTATGGAGCAATTGTCTAGCTTCTGCGTATTATTATATATAGAATTTTGCTTTAATATCACTTCGCCGGAAGGAAAGAAACTTGTTTCTGTGATGCTCTAATATTTTCTCTGCATATCTTGTTAAAAAGTTCTGCTATCTCAGCGTTTAATCATACGCCTCTGAAACATTTTTTTTTTTGTTGTTGTTGTTGCAGCGGTTTCGAATTGTAGAGGAAAGCAGGTCGCTGGTAGAAGAGAAAATAAAAAACATGACAGTTTTCAATCGTATACTTCCATCTTCAGAATGCCATAGTACTCTCGATAAAACTCACTTGATTTATTGCATTTTAAAGACCAGAAACTTGGCTCTAAAATGCTTCTGACACATGCGGGCATTTGCCGGGTTGAATTGATCTGCTCTTATACAATCCTTTCAGCCAAAGCTCTTTCAAAATTTTATCCTTGCTAAAAAAGTTCGTAGATGCTTTGATACATATGTTTGTGCAACTTTGAAGATTGTAGCACACTTTGGAGTTCCAAATGAAATGATGAAGAAACAACGTAAAAATAGCTACCTATTAACGTACTAGCATTTTGTGATGTCACAAGCTCATTACCCAGGGTACACTGCAGCTTGGGCCCTACGCGTGCGTCAACCTTGTGTGTATCATCATCCTTGCCATGTACGATGAGTGCTTACAGAGTGCTCTTTACAAGGCTTTCTTGTGCTTTTTTTGACTGCACTGTAAGGTTTTGCAGTCACATGGACTATTGTTCTAGGCAAGAATATCTGATATACATGATTTGAACTGTGAACAATAAATGGCCTGCCAAACGTTACCGCACGTCAGCTCCTGCTTCACTGTAATTCGCAGCTTCGTAAACAGTTATCAGAAGCAAATACATCGTTGAAGATGTCAAAATGATGTAGTTTTAATATGCGTTCACTGCATAATATGAGCAACCCGCCAGATGCAGAATTTCTGGCTGTAGTGCAGTGCTCCGAATACGTCACAGAACATTTCCGCCGCACTCCACCTGTTCTGCTAATTCTTGCCTGGCTTTCCCGTTGTTGTTAGTGTTCTTAGGCTCTGTGTCAAGGTCAAGGTCAAAAATACAGCTCGATTGTTCGCAATTTTCGAATTTATATTCCAAATAACATTGATGGACACATATGCACTTGATATGTCGGGTCATTATCGAGGTACAACATGAAAGGATGTGTGCTAGTTAACTTAACATAGTCGTCATAGCTACAGTTACATAATTTTACCGCCACGACAATAAAAATTAGAAACATTGCCTTAAAATGCGTATATGTTTCTGATAAAAGTTCTTTTTAGAATGTTCACTTTGTACAAAGTGGGCGCGTCCAAGCTAATGCGGGTGCCTAGTTTTATGGACCGTAAAGTCATCCAGGCTGGCAACTCCAAGACTTCAAAATGATTAGGCACCAGCAATCGCTTCCTAGGCATCCATACTTGTGAAAACGCTCCTTTTTGCTATGTTGCCATTCTTTATATATGGCACTAACCTGCCTATAGCCGCCCCTCCCCCCGCCTTGGGAGCTTCCGCGTCTTACAATCACTCACACATGGTCGGCGTCACCCACTTTGGAGGCCCGTACTAACTCTTGAGTTAACTTTTAATATAAGCTTAGCAGAACAGTCCATGCAGGACTTTTGTAGGACCCAGTATGCAGTAACCAAGCATACTATCTGGCATCTGCACCAAAAATATTAAAAATATAAATCGAACACGTTTCTCAATATGTCACTAATTTAATTTCTGCAAGCAGTATCTTCTCGTTACGACTATAACCATTTTTGTGGGCATCTCGACTGCTGTTGCGGTCATGTCCGCCTGACTGTCACTTTCTCCAACGCTACTTCTCAATTCCGTATTATTGCATTCCAACGAAAGTGCTACTTTTCAATCCCATAATATTACATTGGAAAAAAGCTAAGGTTATTACAGAAAAGGAAGCTGTTCTAGGGTTAGTGTGCATCATCCTTGCAATAGTAAAATACATGAAGCCAAATCTCTTCTTTCTCCAATACAGAATATTTTATAAAATCTTGTTAACATTATGCACAACTATCAAACACACGAACACTGCAGCTAAAACTCGGTCATCGCTAACCATTCATCGTACTAAAGACATCAAATTTTACATTTACAAGTTTATGATCAGTCATTTGACGTGACATTTCATATCAAACATGAAATAAATCTATTTTTGGCTTACATAGATACTTCGTAGAACTGCTGCAGGGGCTGTTCCAGGCTATGATATTATGTACACAGTTGGCTCGCTCAACTGACGCTGTTCCAGTGATTTAATCTAATTCGCTTGACCCTTTATAGCTTGTCCAAAACTCCTGTTCTTAGCATTGGCTTTGCATCTTATCAAGCTTCAGGTGTAGTAGTAGTAGTAGTAGAAGTTTTACTAGCGCTTCAGTGGCACACTGCCTATATCGCGCCGAACTATTCCTGTGTTTAACCACAGGCTCGTGCGCCAACTAGGGCGCGTTTTAAATT
>LQNS02277999.1:13044344-13056933 GCA_001587735.2 Parhyale hawaiensis
CCTCCCGAAACAGAAGGGGAAGTATTGAGAGCCTACCTAACTTTACAAAACTAACCTCGTCAGCAGGAACTGCGGCAAGTTGCAACATCTCCTGCGGAGAAGGCACTCGGGACCCTTGGGTGCATGATGCCCAAACATATTGTGGCAGGGAAAGGGCCCGCCACAATATGCCCCTGAGGGCCAAAGCTTCAGGTGTCACTGAAAAACCGATTATGCAAGAGACGGTCAAAACTCAATCATCCAGCCACATCAAGCGCCATCAGTTTAGGTCTGACGCTGGTAACTCAGTTTAAGTCTGCGGAATTAAATATCAGAATTGAGTAATTGGACAGTTTAAGGCTAAGCAGTTTAGATTATCTCGATATAACGCGTCAGTTTCGAACAGGCCCTGGAGCTCTGCTCAACAGTTATTCTATCTCGCTGCTGCAGAATATAGCAAGTGTTCTCTCAGAAGCTCACAGCCCGTAGCATAGCACGTCATCACGCGACAGCATTCTGATATACCCTGGAACCTCAGCCTGAACAGACATTGCCTGGCGAGAGACCAGGTCGGACACACAGCATACCGTGGCCAACTCAGCTACGCTTTGGCTTAATTACAGCCTACGGTAGAAGTAATTTTCTGTTTTCCTCATATTGGCAATAATTAACCTATAATGATGACACTGTTTCGTCCCAAAACTAGCTTTTAATAATTGACTTGGCAGTATGGAAGAAGGGTGAAGCAACCACAAAGGGAGCGGAATGGAGAATTCCGTTCATATTTCCACCGGCATTTGGCTGTCCGAGCGGTGCTGTGAAAAATTCGCACTGAGCCGGTACCCAATCGGCAAATATTAGACAAACAGTCGATATTAGCCGAAGCTATTTCCTATAGGCATTGGCTATTGACCTAAGGTATTCCGATACCGCAATGACAATAGTACAGTAAGCCACCGATAAAAGGCTGGTCTGAGTCACCTTTTTTACTGATACTCCAACGTACTGTGCCTATAAACTGCTACATCGCTTGTTAAATGTTCTTTCTGATGGAATTGTGACATAATTACAGGCAAGAGTTACATTTTGCTTAGCTGCCAGACGCAATGCGAATAATGCGTCCCGAGAAATGGCTGGCTAACTGCCTTTTTCTCATACCAAAGACTCTTCTATTTGTACATTATCGTAAGAAGCGTATCCACTGTGCAGAACGTGCTCAGGTAAGAAAGCACTGCCTTTCTTTTCCCTAGATTCATCAACAACAGCGTTCACATTCATTGAAAAGTTCACATTGTAGATCGATTGTTCTGAATTTCAGATGCGCTCAGTCTGCCGTAGCAAAGCACTGGCTACGTCGTGCTGCACGTCGTTAGAATTATTTTACTTTATTCGTCTGCGGTCCGTTTCGAAATGTGTGCCCTTGGTTTTTGCTCAGTTTCTCCTTCTCACGGTAGAGGAAAGTATTTTACAACATTTTCAAATAGTACGTATTGGAAGATCTCCCCGTAGATTTCAGTTTTTAACTTTTCTTCTAAAAATCCTGCTAGCTTACTCCCATGCAAGCCAAACCATCGTGCTTCTCCACAAACGCTTTTTCCGTGTAAGAAGACTATAGGAGAAACAACCCTCCCGCAGAACCACGCAGCTTGGGTCCAGAGGGTTAAAGTTTACAGCCGCAGTAATTTAAGCACCTCACTTCCCAGCCATATTATCCCATCGTACCATAAGTGTTCTATTTACAGGACAGCGCAAACTGTATAATTCGTAACAACAGTACATACTGCTTGGGTCTAAGCAGATAAACAAAAATTGCAGATAAAAATTTACGTCCCGTATCTATCACTTTTTTCAAAACGTCGTAAGATGTCGACCCTCAGCAACAATGTTTTCGGTGTTAAGGTTTTCCTCTGGTATTGTCATACACATTTGTTTCCATCGGCTGCCATTCACTTTCATCCTAACCGAAAAAGTAACAAATATGGATAGGCTGCGGCCTGAGTTTGTTTATTTTTTTTTACCTCTTATTGGTAGGTCACAAGAGGCTGCAAAACGCCCACCTATAGATTTTAATGAGCTAGGTTTCAATGACAGTTGGAATGCCAACGCCGATGTTTCTTAGGTGAAAGCTATCTGCTAAGAGAAGATATTCAAGCCACACATTGACTGACTCACACATCAGTGTACTGCGAGACTAAGTACTTTTGACCTGCAGTCATCATGCTTGAAGTCAAAGGCAAAGAAATCGCTGCTGACGACTTTGCAGACAACGAATAACCGGCTTGTATTTTATTATTTAATACACTAATATTGGCATTGATATTGAGTGATAAAGTCAGTTAGCGCCCAGAAGAACCTTTCATTTCCATAAACTAGAGCGTATTCTGAGTTTCTCTCCAACAGCCAATAACTACTAGCGTCTTAGAAGTCAACTGCCTGACGCATATTATCCTTTTTACCAACCGAGCTGCGTAGCTGTTGTATGACGTAAATTAAGAAACTAATCTCATTACACCCTTCATGTCAAAACAACTCTCTTATGTCTTTACGACCCATACAGTTCTAAATCAGTTATAAATATTGAAAAATATTTGCCCGTATCAGTCCGTTGGCTTATTAGCGAGGACGGAACGCCTTACTTGATGCTCCCTCGGTTATTCCCTAACAAAAGAAGAGAAAAACAAACTGTACACTGGGTTATCCACACATGTTCCCTTCAGACCCTTCAGGGTAAGCGTGAAAGAGTTCCAGTAAAAAATCTACCTCAAAAGTTATGACACTCTTTCACTTATTTTTCCTGAATCGCATTCACCGAGTGTCAACTGATGTTGACGTATTCACAAAAATCCCCCTTGCTCCCTATACAACAAAGCAGAGTTTCATTTGGATATCATTAGTTAAACGTACTATATGTACAGTACCTATTGTGTTATCACGTGATAGATTAATAGTTTTGAGTCCTTTCGTACAGCGAATAATCAAACAATGACCAAATTGAGCTACTCAAGACAGTTTGGCTAGTCACTACACCCCCCGGCAATAGTCACACAGCCAACCTGTCCTTGTAAAATAAAAGCATTGGTAACATCTACACGTGTCGGTTGTCCTCACAGTAATCTGTTTAGAAGATGCGATGTAAGATACAGTTTATAGTAGGTTAGGGCAATAGAGTTGCGCTAAACTAGTTTATTTGTAGCCAACGGCCGCTATACAAAGTTAGCGTTAAAGCTAATTACATGGCCCTCGGCGTCTCAGTTTAAGGAGACCGGCGCTCGCCAGCCTTTTGTAATCGTCTTAACCCTTCGGCGCTTAATTTCATCTTATATTTCTTCTACGAACAACACCGTTCTATAATTTTCGACGAACTTTATGCATTGAAATACAGAGGTTAAGCTCCCCAAGCTTATTTTTATTTATATATTTCTCAATGAAATTATTTATGGATTATTTATCTTTGTATTTACTTTTTGTTTGCTTGCTGTATAATGACATTATGAGGCAACAGATTCTCCAATAAATCTAAAACCATTCTTGTAGGCAGTGAGCTTAGCCAGGCTTTCTTTCATAAGCTGCCTCAGGCCATCGAATCATGAGTATCTCTTACCCAACCTATATTATACTGTCCGATCAGATTTCCATAACCCTATTCCAGCTGAAAGTGATGCTTACTGCTATAGAATTTAAACTGGTTGATATAATGTCAGACAACTGTCACCTACTGCACACATTCATACATAAATGTGGGCCAGTCGGGCTGCATCTTACAATAATCATTATTTCGAGGCTGAATTGCTCAGTTTAACGAACTCAGCTATTAGGTTTAGAAATATATATGTTCCCACCTCTGTTGATTTTAGGAAAAAGGTACCGCAACATATTGCGCTATATTTCAAGGAATGTATGTACAATATTGCCCATTTCTAAAATACTCCTCATACACCCCGTCGTATGTCTGCTCACTAGAATTGGCCATAAAATAGTTCTTGTCGTAATCACTCTATGTTTCATATTCTTACTACACAGCATGCATTGATATTTGATCGGGCACTAATATTTTTTCATACCCCAATTCCGGCCCGGCCATCATTGTTCTGGAGTTGTTGTCAGTACCTAATAGTACCAGCTTTAAAGTAGACGTACGTAACAATGGTCAATGAGCTGACACCAAGCTCTATGAGTTAGTATGGACGGATCTTTATGAAATTTACAGGGAGAGCAGATGATAAAACTTTCGATACGCACAATCGTTTGCTTATTTATTTATTTATTTATTTATTTGTCTGCCTTGTTTTTCTTTTTAACATTACTCTACAGTTATGAAAAGATCTTCATGAACTTTACTGGAATTGCCAGGAATGTAATGAAGATCTACTGACCAAATTTTTGTGATGATCTTTCAGTCTGTTTGCCTGTCTCTTTGTTTTCACGTTTGTCGGTACATAACAAAATTACAGAAACTGTTAATACCATTGAAAGTCATAAATGATTACATTTTTGTGCTGATGCAGAGAAACTCAGGATCTCAGAACCAATCTGAATTTTTGTTACCGTTGCCTTGCTTGACGGAAGTATGCGCTCTCAGAGTGCTCTCTAGTTTTTACCAGTACCTGAACATCTTACTAAATGCACTATATCAGTCCCCGTTTCACTCTCTATTGAACAACATTCAATATTCAATTTCCAGCCGTTACCATATATTTTGGGTTTCATTCTCTTCCATGCACTTTTAATCGTTTATCCTCTCTTAGAGACGCAGCTTCCAACTTCCAAATCTCTGGAATGCAATTTTCTGCACTACAATCCCTCTCCGAATGCAATTTTAAAGCTGCCTGCCTGTAATCCGCGTCTTGCTCACTATCGTAAGCCGATTATTTTTCTTTTTTCTTCTGGAAAAGACTTGGCGGAAGGCAACTTTGTCGCGAGCAACAGTCGCTTCTGCAAGTGCTTTGTATTCCAGTTCGGCCCGGCCGCGTGAGTTAGACTGACACCCGCACCTAATAAACGGCGAGCTGGAACTGCGGCTGCCCTGGCGCTTCCAATGGCCATTACGATTGCCTTCTCTTCGGTGCCCACGACTTCTTTCTTCACCCAGAGTGATGGCTTTTTGATCCGGACCTTCATGAAAGTCGTTACGATCGCTGCGGCGCAGCTTACATGCTGTTTAGTATCGCTTTCTTTTACATTGTGGAATGCTGTGTATTACCTCCTACCTAACGAACTTAGCGGTAGGCTTTGGTGTGATGAAGCGCTGACCATAACCGCCTCATTCAAGTTAAAGAAATGTTTTTGGTTCGATTTCACGCTGTTTCTTGCCTTCTCTTTGTTTGATCCAAGAGCATTATTCTGGTGTTATTAACGCATACTTATTGCCATCACTTCATTCTTTGATTTAACAGTACGAATTAATTAGATTATAAACGCTGTTTATATTCATTTTCTTCTGTTTGGATTCGACATGCAGTTCTATTTTGGTTGGATTAAATGCTGATTCTTTCCAATTCTTCCTTCTTTGATTCAACGGCTATGCAGGTTTGACTTGTTTAAACGGTGATCGCCACATCTTTCTCTGACTCATGGGTTCAAGCTTTGTGTGGTGCACTACTGTTTGCGACCTCGTTCCTTGAGTCAATGGAATAAAATTTTGCTATGTAACGTAGAGCTATTATAATTTGTGACTATTATTTTCAGCCAAACTTTTCTGTTTTTCCAGTTGTGTAAGATGCTTTTGTTTTCCTTTGTGCATGAGATACCGCATGAAAGTAGGTGGATCACACGCTCACTCTCTTTCCTCTCCATTGATCAAGATGCATTGATTTTTTTTTTAATATTTCTTTGAACTCAAATGCCACTTCTTTCTTCAGTGCATTCTCTCTTTCTAATCGAATGCATGATGCGTCTCTAAGGTGATTACTAATCTCTGATTGATATTGATCAAAGTGGGCATTATAAGTAGCTATATTGATTGAACCCTCATCCTCAATAAGACTTTATTTTTCCAAAGCAATATCACTGTTCTCGATGTGCACAATGGAGGACGCTGAGCAATTTTGAGTTGATAGCTAAAGTCATTTGGACCGTCCGTCCTCACAGTCCTGCCTATTCTGGCCGTCAGCTCTCGCCCATCTTCCATGCCAGCTTAGTCGTCCAACTGGATGACTTAGACACGAGCAGCTGCTTGGGCCCGTTCGAGAAGGGCGGAGGAGAGAGTTTCCGGTCACCGAGCGGATTCTGAAGGCCTGGTACAATCTTGACATGCCTGCGCAGGGCCTCGAAATCCAGTTCAGTGGTACATTCCGAACTGGGTTTGCGCCATGCGTTGGATTGTCCAGCGGCCACTGGATGTTTGAAACTGATATATCGCTACCATGAATATCTTTCATCAGAGGCTGCAATGACTGACATCTTAGGCTTCTCTGTTCCCGTGCTAATAGTATTTCAAACTAGGGCACGCTGAGAGCGCATGGCTCCGCCAAGCAAGACATCGTTAGTGAAAATTCAAACTGGTTTTGAAATTATGATTTCCGTTTTATTAGCAGCAAAATTTGGTCATTTGTGCCTGTTGACAGTAATAGCATCTTCTGTAAATTTTTTTAAAGATCCGTTCATAACTTTTCGAGTTATGTTTTGCTCATAAACATTCTGACAAACATTAATCAAACACACAAATAGACCAACCGATCATCACCAAAATTTGATCATTTACTCTTCGAGATATTCCTAACAATTATTCTTGTAAAATTTCAAAAAATTCGCCCATAATTTTTTAAGTTACGGTACTACGAAAAAAGAGGCAAACCAACAAAGAAACGAACGGTACAACTGACCTTCACCAAAAGTTAAGTATCTGTTACTCTTAGCATGCCGTACAATCCTTATAAAGTTCGTGAAGATCCGTCCATAACTATTTGAGTTTTCTTGGTGACAGACAATGAGACAAAGTCGACAAAATCATAATCTGCTTGGCGGAGGTAATTACCGGGGAAATGGCTCAGAAATATGTCCATTCACTGTAAATATTTGATTCCACAAATATAATCTTAAACTCTGAGTCTTACAGAATTTATAGATTAAGGTGTCCAATAATGAGAGGCACTGGTTGTATTCTTCTCTCCCTGCCCTCAAGGTTTTTGGGAGAGAGACTCGTGCTGCGTGCGGAGCGCACTCTTTCACTTTGGAGGCTGTCATATGTCGAACTAATCAGTTCTGTCGGTGCTTCGTGCCCTGGTCGGCTAGGGTTTGAAATTTCTTGCCGGTATCGGCACTTGTTCGTATTGGCCTGCAGGCGTTTAAGTCAGCTCTAATGCTTTTTTGCTGGATTTCCTTTAGCAGCGTTTTGGACTTCCCGGTGTTGCAAGATGCTTCATTTGGGTTGTATTACCTGTCCGTGGGAGCTCAAGCGTGAAATTTGAACAATAATAATATATCATCGCAGTAAAGTTTCTGTGAAATAATTTAGTTAGCTTTCGAAGTATTGTGTCGTCAGACCGTACATTAAGAGTAGGGTCCATCCGCCGTTCCCGAACAAAGCAATTTCAATTTCAAAGCATACACCACTCAGCATAGTCCACTTTCACAAAGTTTATAAAAGTTTATTTACCGTGCTTTCAAAGAAGAGTCTACTATTAGCCAAGAACATTTTATTCAGAAGCAACGCGTGCTCGGTGCTGTGAAGATGACGTTCACTACGCTAATGCAGCGTACCGTATGTTTGCTAGCTATATTTTTGCCTGGGAGTGTGTTCAGTCCAAAGCTGGTCTTTGTTTACAGATACTGTTTATTTATGCCCTATAAGCCTAGACTCTATAGCGCTCGCCCAATACTCTCGTCGTATTCTCGACAATATGACTGCTTTCCAGAGGGGCTCAAGTGCAAGCCTGTTTACCTTCTCAAAATGAAGGTTGTTGCTGTGTTTGGCGGCGAGTTTATTTTCGGCGCGTACCTCAGTTTTCCGTTCCAGCTTCTCTGATGTCGACCCACCAGAATACAAAATCCGGCGTCCAGTTTGTTTTTGCGCGGCACAGATGAAGTTTGATGGGAAAAGCTGATGCAAAAATCCCCAATGATTTAGGAAAGAAAGAACGTGTTCTTCGGCTCTTTGACGACGCGCGTGGCTGGTAAATAAGAGTTTCGTTTCTCTAAAGTCTGTTTTCTGCCAATTAAGGCCTGAAATTACTCTGAAAATATTTTGTACGTTAATATAATGTCGCCGAAGTCAAATTTTTCGTAACTATACCGGACGCGCGTTAATGTGCAGTTATCGGCATCGTTCCTATAAACATGATTAATGTGGGCTTAATAATTCTTGACAATGCTGCACCACTGCTTGGTCTACTATGCATATGTGCTCATTAGATAAAAATCCTGACTGTTTACGCGCGATAACATTATGTTTCTCAACTTGAGTATGTCTCCCGTGCGAAACTCATATTGAAAATTTGGTAAAGCAATTCGGAAGCTATTGAGCAGTCTTGTTGCGGTGCCTTAGCGTTCACAATCAGGGGGAAGACAGGCCAATGTGTATGCAAACAGCCTGACGGAGCAATAATGTTTTAATAATAGTCTTGTTTATTTAGTATTCATTTTTTGTACTTCTGCTATAGTTAAATCTCTTTTTGGCGCTGAGCTTTCCTTCTTCTACAACTGTAATTTATTCCCGTAATAGAACGTCTCGATCGCTTCATAGAAACCTACATAATAATCCCACGAATTTCTTAAGCTTAACTGCAAGCATAATGAGCATCCAAACTATCCTTAAACTTAATTTTGAGACTAGGCCAGTATAACAAACGCCGTCGTATTTAACTAAGTTTAAGGTGGCTATGTCCATTATTGGTGAAATCGGGTTCCCCTCACCAAAAGGGTGCCCGTGAGGCATATTTTTAGTGTCAAAGGTGTCTATGCCATATCTCTTCATTAAGAAGAGATTTGGCATGAAAATATGTGGCATAAACACCCGTGACACTAATAATATGCCTCACAGGCACCCACTTTGTGAATGGAACCTGATTTCGCCAAAGATGGACATAGCCACTTCTGGTTCTATCCCTCATTATATGCTGTAGGAAGCACAACTTCTGAGTTGTCAATCCAACGTACGGTACTTAGAACGAACAACAGTCAGGTCACGTGACCATGACGAAGTTGCAAAAAAATTTTCGTCCTCGACCCTGTCTACTGTCACCCGCCAACTGGGCCTGAAGTTCTGGACCTCGATGGCCCTGCAACATACCAAATATTGGTTTGGAGCTTCCGGGTTAACGATATCGGAAAGGCGTCGGCTTAACGATGTCGAAAAAATCTCATTGCAATACTGCTTTGTAACGCTATTAGTTCGTGATTGCCTTTCTTAAATCGGTTCCTTTGGAACTTAGATATATACATTTCTCTCTTAAGTACTGTTAGTTCTTATTGAAAGACTATATACAATTCATTTCATATTTTATAATAATACAATCTTAAACAAAACGCATCATGTAAATATCATAACTATAAAACTACAGTAAAAATTTTCTTAAATAGGCCCTTGTAATATTATGATTATTATTAAGATAAAATCGAAATAATTTGCTACAATCGGATGTGTTGTAAAAATACTTTACAGAATTTTAGGACGTAGAGGCTTTAGACAAATTATACAATATATATACTCGCCGTAGACAGGCGTGTCTACAGGTAGAACAACACTGCTGTAGAATGCAAGTCATATTCACATATATACATATTTACACTATCTGATGTACCTCTATGCATATATAAGAATGCCATTGCAAACAAACATTTTGTACAGTGATCCGGATAGCTCTCTTGTTTATTAACACTTTAGGACTTCTAGAACAAATCTATATCTATCAGTCCTATACGCTTCCTTGTACCTGTATGACACACTGATATTTCGTACACGAACGCTTCAGAGGTAAACGAGATACTCTAGTGAACGGTAGTGCCTCTACAGTAGGTCGTGCGTCAACTGTGAATTTTGAGAGAATCAATTTTGTTTACAATAATTTGTGAAGCAACTTCGGGTGTTCCATCCCTAGTGACCAGTATATTGCAATTAGATGTATCATTTACAAATAGTTTTTTTGTCAAATTATATCAACAACTTGTCCTTACGTGATTCAGCATCGCGATATCAATTGACTTGACGAAAGCGTGCCGTTACAGCACGCTTTGGTGTGTAGGGGCTAAATTTCTTCCCTTGCCGTACCCATGCAGCGCGGCTACAGCGTGATTTAGTGCTAAGAGCACAAATCCGATTGCCAGAGTTATTCTCAGTGTCGAGGAGAAATGCTGTCAATCGAAGCGACGCTCAGGGATAGTTTCGCTGACCTACCCAACCACGGCTCCCCTATTTCTCAACAGCTCTTTACGATGCAAATGAAAATAATGGCGTTTTTGAGAGTTCGATTTCAGTGTGGAACCAAATTTAACACTTGAATACTGATGTGCAGAAGTGAGGTTTCGGAGTGTGTGCTCCATAGTAACTGGTACCTAGCTGGGTAGACGAAAATGAATGCCGTTAGTCTGCCCCTGTTGTGAGATGATAGCGCCGCTGGTCACTAGAGTTTGCCTATGCGCGGATAGGCACAGCTTCGTTATGTAATTAATGGGCTGTCCAGCAGAAATGAATTTAATAATGGTTAGCAGTAGCTTATTGCATTTCCGTCGTATGCAAAACCATAATCCAGATAATATTGAAGTCTATTTTTCAAAGCGCGATCATCGTTTGCTTGTAATGATTTCGTGCATATTTACAGCCTCTTTGGAAACACTACACATCTAACAGGAAATATAATATTTCAGTATAACAACCTGCACATCCCAGTTCGTAAAGCTATACAGTATACACACAGTTAACACTGACTTACGACAACAGAAAAGGGATTGACATTCCCTACAGTAAACTTACATTACTAGGTCGTTCATAAGACAGTTCGGTTTAGGCATAGTTGAAGTTGGATTTCTTTCCAAGACAGGCATATAAATCGAGGATAGTCGGACTTTTAAGGTACAATTATCTGAATTCAAATCTGTCGGATCGTGTTATCTGCATCGAGGACCAAAAGCTGGTTATATTTTTCGGCAAACTCCACACAATATTTCAATCTATAATTGAAAGCAGATCAACAGTTCAACATTGTAGTATTTTTCTAAATAATAGGGTTTCATTTCGTACAAAGCTACTAAACTCACAGTAATGTTGAAATTTTGAGCACAGCAACATCAAAATTACACACTTCCCATAACAGCTTGAAAATAGTGGAGCTGAGCTCCGTTATGAAACATCTTATGAGCAAAGAAGTGTTGACCATTCCGTTAATTCATTAACCCCAGAGACACACCTTTATTTCTCGTAACAATAAGGTCGGGAACACATCGAAGCAACAAGCGATGCAGTGCGATTTTCGCGAGAGGATTGTTGCATGACGTCGACAGCTGTGTTTCGGGGTCGGCCACACTGACGAGATGCGACCGCAACGTACGCAATATGCGTGTGCTTATGTACTCTTTGAAATCTTGAACGGCAGTGTGATATTTAATTCGCAGACGTTCAAAACATAAGCGATAAAATTACGAAACTGTAATTGAGTGCTACTAATCGATGCAAGTAATGCATTTATGATCGCTATTTATTGGCCTAGAGATTAGCAAAACAGAGGGGCCCATTTCAACAAATTAGCAAAAGTTTATGCGTTTGTCTACTCAGTAGCTAGTAGTAATACAAAATTTTACTAGCGCATCAGGGATACAATGTCTATATCTTGCCGAACTATTCCCGTGGCTTAACACAGACTCGTGCCCCACTAGGACGGGTTTTAAATTATTCATCAATTAATTATGTCTCCGCTTTTCTGCCGGGCGGTCTCAGAGTGGTCAGTTCACTACTGACAGGAAAAAGGTGCAAGTTGAGCATCTCCAGCCCCCGGGCACGGCTGGACGCTTTCGCTCAGCTACGCCGTGCAGGGGAAAGAAACGAAATACAAGAAGGTAGAAGTCTAGTGGGTATATGTCGGCCACATCGATCGGCAGCCCACATCCCGAAACTGAAGGGGAAGTATTGAGAACCTACCTAACTTTACAAAACTAACCTCATCGGCAGGAACTGCGGCAAGCTACATCTGCGGAAAAGGTTTCTGGACCCTTGGATGTGTGAGGCCCAAATATATTGTGGCAGCGAAAGGGCTCGCCAGAATATACCCCTGAGGGCTACTCAGTAGGTACCACATGATAGTATTTAGAACGCGCGTTGTGAGTTTTAAGCTTTTAATTATTCACCAAAGCTTTCATCAGTAGTAAAGAGCCGCGTTGCCCAATATCAAGAAAATAGTGCTTACTCATTAACGATAAAATCGATGAAGAGGAAACGATCATTACGAAATAGTCTGTATTTTTGTACGTCCAACAAAACATAACACCACAATGACAAGTTCAACCCCGTTATGGTGACATTTGTGGAGTATTTCATTCAATTAATACAACAAATTGTCCTTCAATTGCATTTACAATCATATATGTTTGGAAAATTCTGGAACGTATCACTGTGAATGTGAATGATCGGATTGTCGCCAGACACTCGGAAAGGACTGGAAGGACCTGTGATATCCGTATCCCA
>LQNS02277999.1:13085424-13105184 GCA_001587735.2 Parhyale hawaiensis
TCCCCCAACACATGTCACTCTATTATCCTATTGCATGACACTCCATCCCCCAACACACGACACTCTGTTATCCTGTCTTTGTATCCTATTGCATGACACTCCATCCCCCAACACATGTCACTCTATTATCCTATTGCATGACACTCGATTCCACAACACACGGCGCTTCATTACCCTACAGCATGACACTCCATTACCCTATTGCATGGCATTCCATCACCACAAAGCACACAGCCCCACCACGGCCAAAGCCAACACGTAGGGGTGACCGCAGTTTTCTATGCGCCGTAATGGGCTTGTCATTCAAGATGTCCCGATGTTGTCCTGAGCGCTGGCTGCAGATTGCTGCTGCCTGCCTCAGCTGCACTGCTCTTGCAACAGCTGTATACAGTCTTCTTATTATTGTATCTGTAGAGAGGGAGTAGTATGTAGAGCCGCCAAATGGACACTTTTGAGGGTAGGTTCCGGATCCACCTACTGCCGGTTTCATAAGCCCCGCCCACTTCTGGTTTGCCCCCCCCCCCTAAACCGGAAGCTCACGCGCGAGGGGAGCCGCAAGGGTTGGTTATCCTCAAAAGTGTCCATTTGGTGGCTCTACATACCACTTAAGTGACCACAGTGCAGAAGACTGTTTAATTGAATAACTTTACTACTATTTTCTATTTGTGAAAAAGCTGTTTTGACCCTGCTGAATTAAACATTCGTCTATTTTACTCGTTGCATAAGGAAATACTTCCAAATTCCGTGGTAGAATGCTTAGGCAGCGTTGTTTCGAGATATCTGATGAATCTTTAATTCTACACTACGTTTGTATAAAGTCTGTATGTTTCCTACCATAACATTCTCGGAACCGTACCATCAAAACTGATGAAGTAAATCGTTGTTTTACCCCATTGAAGAATATAACTCTACAATTTGCGTCAAGAGCAAAGGTCTGTTTCACTTTTGAACTTATTTCAAAATCAGTAAAAAAGACTTCATGCATTGTCTAGGAACTGGCAAGCCAGTATATCATTCTTTTCAAGCTAACGTTACAGTTACTACAGGCCCGAGCCGTCATAAATGACGGCAAAAAATCAGTACTTCAGAAAAATCCCCATTGTCTCCTGTGCCTGGCTTCTCAAATGAAAATTCAGTATTTGGCCTAAAAAAATGGATACCGTATGTATTATATGGTGCAGTTAAGTGGTATTTTCCGTAGCACTACCTTTGAACATGTCCAAGCACGGTCATGCAGTCGAGCTCAGGCAAGGTCTCCTCAACTACAGGCCTGGGTCTCTACGTCACGAAGCAGGTCCGATTGGTACAGTCCCACGACAAACTGTTGGAGGCAGCCTGATAGTTTTGGTACATTCTCGACATATTTTGAGCTTATGTAAATAAAAAAAACTCAAACTATCGTTATTTTGTAACTTGTAGGTAGTTTAAAGAAAACTTTCTATTCAGATATGTCCGAAATATGAAGAGTAGTTTCCAATACTATCCGGCGGTATCCAATTGTTTTTCAGGGACTATACGCAATCGGACCATTTTCGAGGCCCAGACCCAGGCCTGTACTTTGTGGGGCCTTGGCTGTTAGCTAGAATTCTAACTAGTTAGCTAGAATTCCCCAGTGCGACCCCCGTATCCTGGATACCTTCTTCAACATTTGAATTTCTTCCTGTCTTATTCCCATTGAGTGTGCCAGGAAAATACAAATATATTTAAAAACTAAACACGATAAAGCTAGCTAGCATGTAAAAGTAGGCATCTTACTAAAATTTACTAAAATTCAAATAGCTTGCATTTATTACAGTGAACGCTTCGGACCCAATTGGCCCATCATCAGCAATTCTGAAATGAATAAAGAATCATATTGTACTGGAAAGTTATAACAAATTTGAACAAAATAAACTGAATAACTGAACAGCAGGAGACCACGAGAAAGGGTGGCGCTTTGCATATCATTGAGTTCTGATCTCATTTTGTGGATGTACAGTGATTCTATGGTTCTTAGATTCTGAGTACCAATGGTGGAAGCAATTATTTGAAATCATTAATGGAAACTGCGCTATTACACTGAAAGGCGTGATCACGAATAGATGAATGGGAAGGGGTGGATAAGGGTATACCGGTCCTGGAACTGACACCTCTGTGTTCGGCAACTCTGGTAAAAAAGCTCCGAGTGGTGGAACCAACGTAACGCATTCCACATTTGGAACATCTAGAAATGTATATCAGAGACGAACGAAGAGGGTCAGGCAGGCGGTCCTTATGGTGGAACAGGGAATCAATTCTGAACTTATTGACTAAAATGATATTAAAATTTAGTGTAGGGAAATATTGAAATATTTCGTTAGCAACTTTAGGAGATCTGTCCGTGGTTTACAAGACTGGGGACCGAAAAAAGGGAAAACCAAGTATGTACAATTATTAACTGGTTGATCATTGCCACCTCAGTAAATTCTATCTAAAACAAATTGATTATCCTCTCTATAAAAATGGACTGAAAACCATTGGATGTAAAGGCTTGCTTAAAAAACGCAAACTCTAAATGTAGGCTGATAAATTTAGAACAAACCTTTCAAGCACGGTGTAAAAGAGTCTTAACACTACTATATTTCCACACTAACTAAAAAACTGAAGCCTTATCCCGAAAATTTTGGCTAACGGTAAACAGAGGTTCTACTGTACAGAGATTCTATTTTAGTGAGCGATTTAGGAAAGCCTTTTTTTAATCATTACGAACAAACGATTGGGGGAAATTAAAAAAGTGAAGTTGTTCTCTTGTAATGGTGTTCCGAAGTGGGAACACCCTTCCATTTTGCATAAACAGCATTCCGGGAAAATTCTTTGATTTGCTTTCCATTGTTACCTCCGCCAAGGAGGATATGTTTTCGTCGTGTTTGTCTTTCTGTCTGTTTGTCACCGAGATAACTCAGAAAGTTATGAACCGATTTGGACGAAATTTACAGGGATTGTGAGGTATGTTAAAAGGAACAGATGATTAACTTTTGGTGAAGATATGTCCATCTGTTTGTTCGTTTGTTTTTCTGTCTCATTTTTCTCAATGCCATAACTCAAAACGTTATGGATGGATTTTTATGAAATTAACACGAGTTGTTTGGTACATAAAAAAGAGTAAATGACCAAATTTTTGTAATGATCCGTTTGTTTCACTGCCTGAAAAAAAAAACTATGCTGATGGCTCAACTCCTTGTGCTTCATTTCAGTCAGGAGTGACAAATTCAACGCACGCCGCTTTTTTTATGGCCAGCTTACTCTAGAGTTTTGGCATATTTTACATCTAGGTCAGCCCACCTGTCTCCCTGCCGGAAATTATGAACATTGCTCAACTCATTCTCCCTCTTGTCGTATGGAAACACAATCACTTTAACGCCAGCAATTTTGATGGCTAACTTACTCTGGAGTATTGGAATTTCATATCTATGTCAACGTCAACCCACCTCACTCCCTGCCAAAAAAAAATCATGATAATTCTCCCTCTTTTTGTGTGGACAGACAAGCAAATATACAAATATATATGTATAAACCGATGTTTGTGATGTTAGGGCGACAATGGCAAACCGTCACTCATTAGGGCGACACGCTGGAGCTAGCCAACAATAAATTGGCCTTCATAAGGTTAGGCGAGGGCCAGGACTGGTTCTATTAACGTTTTAATGACATCACTAAGTAAAATAAGCCACGGTTAGGCCAATCAAAAATTGACGCTAGGTAACGAAAGAGTATTTGCAGGCCAATCAAGCACCGACGCTAAGTAATAAAAACTCATTGTAGGGCCACTCAAACGACGACACTAAGTAATAAAACGCACTTTGGGTCGTTAGCGGAACCAATCCTGGAATCTGTCTAGAAGACGGGGTGTCCCACCCGTAGAATTGTTCAAAATGACTTTTTAGACTTTACCCCAACAACACCTCCGCTCCCCTTACTGAGTTACAATAAAGAAATTTTTATTTATTGATCGTAACCTAGGTTTTTTTTCCTTCTGAAGATGGGATTTTTTATCCTGAAACGTCAAGTTTTAAGCTAGTCGACTCCTATTTAATATTAGACTTTTTTTAGTCTACGGACGGCATTTTAGACCAGGATTTTACTAAGGCAACATAATGGTGTCGCCTTATTTTTTTTTTATGTCGCCCGGTAAGGCATAAATTATCGATACGTGTCGCCTTAGACAGCTTTCCCTCACTTAATAGGGAAAGAGATTGCGGCAATCCTGTCACGTTCTGCTGAAAACCGACAGACGAAATTTATACAAGGTTGCAGTTGGCAAATAATAACTTGAGCCTCAAATTTGAATGCACTCTTTGCTTTACCTCTCTTGAAATTTTGACCATGACGATGAAAGGCGTATATTTTAGTACTCACGTTAATCCAAAATTTTACTTATTTCCCTCATCGAGCCTTTATTTCTTCTTATTTCTCAAGTAGGTAGGTGACCAGTAATCAATGGATGAGCGAAGGTTTTCTTCGCTCTACTACCATTAACTCTCTTCCTTTACTGATAAAGCTTGCTGGTGCAGCGAAAATTTTTGGATCGATGCGATATCACCAATGATAAGCAGATGCAGCTTACGCTCTGTGTGATACCTGGCTGCTTGTATGTCAGCTAAGGAAGGAAGGAAGGACTGTGCTACACAACAATACAAAACCTAGTGCCTACGCTTCATTTTACCATTAGCTAGTAGTCTCAGTGCATCAATCATAAAAAATAGTATTGAAATATCATTACAAATTTTGGCATTATGTTAAATTAGAGAAGAGTTGATATCAAGCTATAGACGGACCAAAAGCCCATTGCCACTGAGCATCCGGGACTTACGCTCTAGCCCTGTATGAACTAGTGCCGTTACGACAGCCTGTGCTGGTTAGTTGTATTTAAGCTCATTATGAATCCTTCAATCCATGTAGTGAACCGCTACACAAACAGTTAATGAGACACAGCCTTCATTGATGTGTTCGACTTCCCATCATATTACGTACGGTATCTTAACCCTCTCTTCCGCGAATTAAGCTTCCTCTCTCGTTGAAGTGCCCCAGTCTAAAATATCACAATGGTTACACTGCCAGCTTCTCAATTTACGTTTGAGTAAACCGAAGTGCTGTGCACTAAGATAGCAAAGGCCAGTGTTTGATGTCGTTGAAAAACCCTGAAGGAATTTCTGTCTTTGGTATCAGGAGCGTGAATATTGGTCTCCGGAGCGGCGCCCCCCGCTTCCGAAAGGTCCTTGTGATCTGTCGAAGCTACCAAACCAAAGGAAATTTTGAGAGTGTTCTCACTTTTGCGGAAACGCGAGCTTTCGGTATTTGTCTTGGCAGGACCGACGCTTTCTGGTTTGAGTAGCGGATGTATTTCCCAAATTCCTGGGAAAATACTGCCTCGAGCAGCCGATCGTAGCTTGGATGACTGACAGTTCAATCTTGGTGAGTACGTGTATTTTCCAGCAATATTTAGCTCGATTTTTGCTATCACTTCTCGACCAATGCAAAGAAACACTTTTTCTTTTTCCTTAAATCTGTTGATTTATGTTATTGCTATTGGAAGTCTTTATCAAATAATGCTATTCCTACGTGACACCAAATATAATTCTTACATTGTCGGATTATTAATTACTTGTGTACTCAAGTACCCTAGTAAATATATGTGTATACAGATAAACACTGTGTATAATAACAAATTTATTGATTCACATCCCATTACCACCACTTGGAGGTGCACCCAAGAATCCTCGCAGACCAAACCAAATTTCTTTATAGTTATTAGCGACACGATTTTACGCCGAGCAAATGATGGAGAGTCGCCAGCAATGCGACTCCTCCCACGGACAAGCTCGGCCGTAATCTTCGGTCGGCAGGCAAGTTGCTGGTGGGCGGGAAAGCAAAAGTTCCCGTAATGATGAGCTTCTCGGAGCGATCTGACTGGGATTTATTACCGGTCTGAGTATTGAGCTGAGTCCTCGCATTACAGGCGGGACTAGATAAAAAAATACGGACAGACGGCAGCATGTTATAATATTATAGTCTTGCGTGGATACTGAATCATGGGCTGCAGTAGGTAAGGAATAAATTGGTGATCAGTAGATCAGCGAGTATAGTAAACTGTAAGTTGTACAAAGCAAATTTCTTTCAATTGGCGTATAGACGGTTCGAGGACATTCGGAAAGATTATACTCAAAGCAGCTTCACGTATGACTACATCACGTCTGCAACAGATCATGAAATGAAACTTGCAGTTCAGAAGTATGATGTTGTAGTGGCTGGGGAGGCATGCCAAAGCACTAAAATTTAATTTGACAGATTTCGTTTCAACCTAGAAAGCATCGTCCCCGGGTGGCAATAATCCGAGCTGCGCAGAGGAAGGCGAAACAAACTCAAGAAATATTACGTTCATCTTGAAAAAAAAACTGAGAAGTAATACAAGAATTTTCTTGTGAAACGTCTTAAACCAAGGAACGGGAACATACCACGTCGGCACAATCAGGCTAAAGCACCTGGAAGAACTGCCATCGAAGATGCAGTTCATTTACGATAAGTATACAGAACAGATCAGAACAGGTAATTAAGAGTACCTCGAAACAGACGAACAGAGAAGGAAATATAGAACCTGCTACGTGACAATAGTCATCGCACGGTACCCTCGCCCACCTGGATACCGGGGAAGAATACAACTTGTAAATAGGCCGAAGTAGTAGAGAAAACAAGGGATAAGAACGGAAAAGAAGGTAAGAAAAATCATTTTCGGTAGCGGACCAGCTGATAGCCTGTCGGCCCTACGCAAATTAAGAACAGTCAAAGCACGAAAACAGGAAATCACAGTTGGTACATCGCCACCCAAAGTGGGGCTACAAATTTACGGTTATCACATAACACAGTTAACAACCCCAACCTTAGCCGCTAACAGGCAAAGGGGAAAAATAGCTCCCTAGAGCAGGTAAAGACAAGTCACATAGAAAATAAATCAGTGGGGAACAACGTCACACTCCACCATACAGTAACCACATAGTAAGCGACATAAAACACACACACACAAAAAAAAAGTGAATGGGAACTTCTCCCAGCACCGCCATAGGCAAAAAACGTCAAATCAATAGTTAGGATAAACATTAGATCTAGAGATTACCTCTGCCCCACGCAAAGGTAAACCTATTCGATCAACATACGGCTCGCAGCCTTTAGAACACGATATCAGTTCAGCGAACGCACAACTTTCAGACGAAAAGCACGTGACAAAAATACAGTAAACCGTTTAGGGTAAATCACATCTTCTCTAGATAATAGAAATATGACAAAAATCTTTCAGGATTCACAGTAAATACTTCAAATTTATAACAGGCGACGTTTACGGTAAAGGCTAGTGAAAGTAATTGCAACTGCCGGTCGAAATGAGATATTCAGCACTTTCCCTGGATGGCTCACACGGCAAACCGGTGTCCCCAGAAGTCAGCTCGGTAAATAGTTGCAAGGTGGCAAGATCGGGTTGACCAGACACCTTCCTTGATCTCCTGAAGGCAATGCTGGCTTTGCGACAGTCCACGAGACCTGCGCTGAAGTATGCGTATACGATCTAGGTAGAGTTGTCCGGCACGTACATTATGTAGGTTCGTCCGCTCGTCGACCCACAATACTGGTGCTGGTCGATTCCACCCTCCTGACCAAAAAAATAAACGAAGGCAGTAGCAAGAGTCACAAATATGGCTTCTGCCTAATCAAGCCCATCTCCATTGCTTAAGGTTAACTTTCAATAATTCTCTATTCAGTTATGGATGAAATACTTGTAGCTAATTCATGGAATGCAGGAATATATGTAGACAGAAACTAGTTTGGTAATGTGTGATTGAACTATTCGTACTAAAAAAATTGAGGTAATGGAGATGGAATAAAGGAATAATATTCTGAATTTCAATGCTCATAAAAACAATGTGGAAAACACTTGTGGTAACTTTCAGTTCTCCAGCAAGAAAGATCAACTTTGCACGCGAACTGCACGAATAAAAATCTTAACCCTAGCAAAACCATTTGTTACCCCATAACTGCCCCTTCAAATAGTATTAGCTCGCCGATTGACACACCCATACAGCTAAAGTTCGCTATTTCCACGATCGAACCTGTTACTAGTTCTCGAAGATTATAAGTGTGTTGGAATTCAGTCATGTAGTTGGCTATTCATTTTTATCACCATAGGTGTTCAAGCCTTCCTTGACAACAATGGTAATTCAGGAGAGAAAACGGAAGGGACATATAGCATGTCTATAGAAACGTGAACCCACGCAGGAGGTTATTCATTAAGGTACCTGAAACTTACCCTCCACGACAACAGAAAACTTTGCCACACATTTCGTCAGTGTATTTCACCAATGAATCGAGAAAATACTAAAGCTTAAAAATTTTTTTTTACAGAAAAGTATCGGCAACTTGGTCATTTCTTTTAGTTGAATATGAATACTACATCATAACAAAAGATAACATCTGAGAACAAAGAAAATTGATCAATAATTTAAGAGGAACTGTCCATTACGCAAAATTTATGGGATGATCTAAAAACATGTTCCTCATCAGAGCATCAAAATTGCGGGTATTCGAAAAATAAAAGCAGTGTTGCCAGACGGAGCGCCCCGCAAGTCAACTTTGGGAGACTCGCCAGAAACACTACAAGGCGCCTATCCGAGACCATCGAGAAGGAGGCTCTATCTCGACGGCCTCGGCCTATCCGCCCTTCTACAATGTAACTAGTAGCCGTCCTGAAATGACAGCAGAAAATACTGAAATTACTCCAAGGATACACTCGTTTTCCTTGTTACTATTCATGGTGCTGCTATGCAGAATGTCGTAGCCTTGGCTTTCGTCGATGTTCTCCACCATTTGTGCACAGCGCGTTGGGAGCCATAAAGCACAGATACTTACAGAACTATATCTGTTGTGTCACATACAAGTTTAATGGCTACGCCCTTGAATTTTCATCACTGTGACGTCACAATTGCGTCATGCCACTGTTCCAGGGAAGAATCATTGGTGTTTCCACAGTGGCGTGACGCAATTTTTCCGTCACAATTCTGAAGATTTCAAAGGCGTAGTGCATACACTCAGATCTGACATAACTACAATAGTAAGTGAACTCTGCCATAAAGTTTGGATAGGTGAAGACGGTGTAATGGGGTATTCATGGTACTGATATTAATTAAGGGGTACTTCATGCATCTTGCATACGTAGCAATGAAATTTAGCAAGGAAAGAAAAAATATATATTTGGTTGGGTAGTAATTCGAGTTTGTGTTTTTTCCTATGTTATCTGTTCCAACACCACAGCGTGATTCGGGATGAACAAACAAATCAATATGCAGATTTATTTAGTAATATAATTATACAGTAGTGGACAAAATATAAGGAACGGAACAACACGTTTGTTAATATATAGTACTAAAAATGTTTTGCACGTACAATACATCTATAATATTACTAGTGGACCCGTGCGTGAAAAAATTTCCGCAATAATCGCTATGTTTACGTTCTTCCTATAGACCAGTGCAGAATCTTCTCTGACTTACTTCTTCATTTTCTTTATTTATTCTTTGTCGTACTCTCATCCTTAGTTCTTTTATATCGATAGGCAGAAGTAAAATCTTGAGTAAAACACTCCAATAAATTTGACTGCAACGCCAGTCAGGTTAGCTTATATACAATTTTAGCGCACCGTAGCAATGATACCGATGATACCGTCTTTCCAACTCAATATCTGCTCCATTTGAAGTGCTGAAATTCTGGCATATAAAGAGAAAACTGCTTCGTCTAATAAGAAAAACAGTAGACTAGAAGAAATTATTATCTACTGCTCGTGAATAATTATCCTCTCCAGAGTGCTTCGTTGACCATCTGCCGAATTTATAGGTCGTGACCTGAGGAAAAAAAAAAGTTATAAAATCAGACTCCAGACGCTGCATTCATAGTGATCCGATTTCAAGAAGCGTTTCAAGCAAGAAGTGCAGTGATCGAGAATTTTGAAATTATCATCAGTTATATTGTGTCCTGAAAGTTCAGAAAGCAAAAGTGTTTTCATTTCAGATAAAGGGATAAGGATCAGCCTTGGCCATCTTCTGCAACCTATCATCGATTGAAAAAATCTGCTCCTGGCTTATTTTTGCCTATCTATTTCCTTAAAGCGGACACGAAATAAATAAATGCACACAAAGCGTTTTATTATATACTAACGGGACCCGTGGAAATTTTATGGTCGGATGGTTAATGTCCTCACTTCTTATAATGAACCAATTTTACCCTCCGCTATTATAACTCGTTTTAGTTCAGCCTAATGAAGCTTCTTAACCTAACCAACCGATAAATAGCGCCTGTTTCTTAATCCTAACGAACTGCGTCAAGCCTCATGTGCGCTGCACACGATAATCGAAACATGGCAACGTTGCTCCCTATTCTTCTCCTTGCGCTGCTGTGTATGCAGCTTCGACTTATCTAATATTATTATATTCAAAAACTGCCTAAACTCCGAGCCGCGGCAGCTGTTCCACTTCACCGAGGACCACGTGCTCTCTCTAGATTCTGTCTTGAGAATTAGAATAATTACTGTTGAGCTTCAATTCACAACAGTACATATGTTTGCAGTCGATGTGTCTTAATAGATTCAACCGTTATCATGCGCACAGTAACCTCTGTTCCAAGAACGTGAAGCGCTCCCGTGTTCCAACTCGTAGCAAGTCCATCCTTAATAGTGTGGGCACACTATCGTAATGATTGCTCAGCCACTTAACATTTCGCATTGGCCGTCATACTGCCGTGACTACAACTAATAGCGCTTGAAAGACACGCTAAAACAATGCATCATTGCAAATTTAAAATAACTCAGAAGTAGGACGCACATATTCCCAAAGCTTGGACATTGCTGCTTGTTATAACGTACAAACTGCCAGAAACGACTCATACCTTAGATATTCTTTTTATTGGCATATAGCAATGTCCAATCAGATACAGAATTACGTGACAATGTAACTTTTACGTAAGCGTGCGCGCGCCCTGAGTCACCCTTTACATGCACAACATATCTAGACACTATATTACTTGTGGATCTCGCAGATATTTTACCAGCAAATTTTTCGCCCCTGTATTTCATGATAAAGATATAAAGAAAGCATATGCAAATATAGCAATCTGGCTTTTAGGAGGAACTTTTCTCATTGCCTTTCTTCTGTATTTACACGCCTTCGCTATCCGTTGTTTCTAATGTTCTGAAGATAACATTATTTAGACTTTCATATTTGTAACGTTTCCATTTTCAACGGTGTATTTGACAATTTCAATGCTACTACGGGGTCCGTAGCTGCTCCACACTTGATGTGCAATAGCCTGCCAACATAATACAACACTCAGCCTATTAAAAAAATTGATTCATGTCGCTAAAAGTACTTTTTATGTTAGTTTACGTCATTTCTCTCAATATCGCACTTGCAGTTGAAAAATGCAGTTTAGAATGAAGCAGTTGAGAACAGCTTCGTTTGAACCGTATTATGTCAGAATGTTTGTCAGCAACATAACTCATAAAAATTAGGAACGGATCTTCAAGAAATTTACTGAAACTGTTACCATGATTAGGTTTTGGTTGTGATACAAAGAAAATCGTGGTCTCAGAACCAATTTGAATTTTCGCTGCCTTGCTTGACGGAGGTATGCTCTCTCAGAATGCTCTAGTTAAATTTTAAACGTTCTGGTCGTTTGGATCGTCGAATTTACTGTCGTTGACCTATCTATCAATCATGTTGTTATCTATTAGCAAAGCGTTAATGCGGTCAATGAGCTTTCATTTTTCATTCTACATGATATCTGGTAGATAAGTTCTAGTATATGTTCTTGTGGTCTATAAGAAAGTGATGCTTATTTTTCTTACTTCACAAGTATCATTCTGATAATTACGCTCGTTACTGTATAAGTCAAATTACCATGAGGTGACGCAAAAGCGCGGTATTTGAAACTGAACTAGCTCTTTGTTCTCAGGTAATTCTCTCTTCTTTCGAGATCGTCCATTCCGATTTGCTTTAACTTGTCCGAAGGTTCAATCCCGTAAGAGAAGACCTGAATTTGCGGCCGTCTCCACTGCTATTAACTTTCAGGCTTGCTTCCTTCAGTTGCAGCAAAACAAAAAACTTTCTGGCAATAGTTGCACCGGAGGTGGCATAAAACTCAATCTTGCAAAGTAGCATTGACTTCCTGAGCCTTGCAAAGCGTAAGTGAATCCTAATTTACTCGGTAGACTTGACGTTCTATGCAATGTAAAATGGAGTAGATGATATCGTTCGAGCATACCCTTAGCGCTCTGCCTTGTACAGTTACGACCTGGTGACTCAAGCATACATAATTTATGTACAGTCTCATACGTAGGGCACTCAAGGCCTCTACTTGAACTTACCGTTTTTTCCCGATCTTGATCCACAAGATTTTCCAAGTAATTAGTTACAGTGCACTCGATTAGTATAGAAACTCTACTCGTATAGCACGCCTTAGAGTAATGGTCTGTAGTTATGTACCCGTGCAGTATCATTGGCATGTGACATTTCAGTGTTTTGAGTCGCAGTTTGTGGCTCCTAGCTGAAGGAAGAAAAGGTGTTGATGCTCTGCATATCCATACTAGGTCATTTGTAATTCCTTCATCAACTAGAGTAATTTACTGAGAATGCCGTACTGAGGACAGTGGGTATCCTTTAGTTCAGGGTATAAGTACAGGCATGATGGTATGGGGCTGTGCAGCACCTCCACTAGCCACTCAATAGTCACCAGTCGCCACTGGTTTCAATTCTTCTTTTCTCTAATCTCGTCAGAAAGAGAAAGTAATGTTAAGATGGCACCTACGTAAGCTACTTCTTATGTTGCTGCATGTTGTTTGCAGGAATTCAATACCAGAGAAATGTAATTGAAATACCCCTCTGGCATTCTCTATTCAGCATCCCGTAGATTCTATTCGACAATGTATAAAACAAAATTATATAAACCTGGCCATTTATCAAAATCATTAAAGATATTCTATTGACTGAAAAAACTTTCATATCTGCAATGCGCTTTGATGAATTGTGCCTTCAGGTTTTTCCTTTGCTGATAAAAAAGGTGCAAACTAAAACATGACTTTTCAGGGTTGTCGAACATACTTTATTCAAACGAAATAAGCATTAGCTCAATGCTACCGCTTTGCGTTTAAATACTGTTGAGCAACAACTTACAGTCAGTTGCCTAGAAACATTACACAATATTAAATCGATAATGAGCCGCCTGCACTATGTGGAGCACTGTAAATAATGTCGTAATATTGAACATGGTTTACAATATCAAAATCGGTGTTGCTACACCTCATTGATCTCATTGAACCTCGTTAGGGTGATGTTTTCTCAATTATTAACTGACGAAAAAAAAAAAATTCATGTTCTTTATCCAATTTGTTCTTAACAGAACGGGGGCAGGTATCCCCCGCAGCTACGACGCCTGCCTGAGCACCTGGGGACCTTCGATTCTATTCACATAATCGACTGACGAGGCCCGCTTGCTCGTAAAAGGTTTTGCTTCATTGTACTGAGGCCCTGGCAAGGCAATCGAATTCCCGGAAACGTTGAGGTCTGATTTCATAAAGACATGTAAAAACTGATCCTGTTGATCGTTAATGGCGCTCCTCGTGGACGCGCCTTAGGAAATATTGTCTCTTTGTGCGTCGCTAAAGTGATGGTTCGCAGTGCTGTTTTTTATGGCAATGCTCTCTTCGGACGTCAATTTCCCATTTAAAAACCAGTGTGGGGAGTCCCTCATTAAATGATGTTTTAACCTACCGGCGTGGCAAGCGGCTCTCTTATTCACACCATCCACTCCCTTAAAATTAAAAGTTCCGTACCGGTATTGATTTGGAACCCTAAATGTTCTGTACTGAATACTAAGGAAATATGTAATAGCAGATAGAAAACTGCTAAGAGAAAGAGCACAAGTGATGCATAAAGCAACTCATTAAATAATACGTCGGGACGCGTATGACTAGTATGGCTGTTGGGACATAATTCAAACCATCATAATCGTTTATCTTTTATTTGACTTGTACATTTGCTTCAGTTTCTTTTCTTATAAATTCTTTCGCTTCTTAACTTTGCATCAGCCATTAAACTTTTTGTATTTGTCGCATCTTCTTCTGTCGATCAGAAATATTCATGGTTCCAAATGTGTACGACTGCAGAGTTTTTGGCTTTCAGAGAGGAGTTTTAACTCCACAACGGCTTTGAATATTTCAATTTTCAATGAGTTAGTGATAGTGGAATTGCCTATGTGCACATGAAGGAGTCTCAATTCATTTTGCCAATGTGATCTAAGATATTCGTGCCTCAGTCTACTGATCTCAACAACTGAGTTACCAACGCAAAAAACACTTATAGAATTAAAAATTTTTTGCTCAGCGCCCAAGCGCTCTGGCAGGGCATTCTGAAGCTAATCTCATACACGCTAAACTCTCGGTAAAAGTTGAACAATTTTTGTAGCACGACGCAGATTTTGAGCTAGAGACAGACATGCTGCAACTCGCTGGTCTGTCTACTAGGTCTACCTCTACACTTGCTCACTGTGAAGCTAGACTGTCAGTAAAAAAATCTACATTCTACTTAGATGCAGAGTAAATTTGAAAAAAAAAATCTATGCAGTTACCCAATGATCTGACCTTGGGGTTCTCCACTGCTGCTTTCCGTCATGGTAGACTGTTAGTCATAAATCTCTGCTTTTCAGGGACGCTGGTTAGATTTCGAGAGGTGCACACAAGCAGCTCCCCAGCGGCCTGACACTGGGGTACTCCGCAGCTGCTATCTGTCATGGTAGACTGTCAGTAAATATCTTTGCTTTTCAGAGACTCAGGGAAGATTTTTAGCAAGAGACACACACAAGATGTGACCCGGAGACTCGGCTTGCGCGTAACCTGAAGATGCTGTCGGTCAGAGTGGAGTGTCAGCGACAGGACTGAGACAGTTCGCCAGCTAACGACTTCCGTAACGAGCAATTTGACTCTGGAGCTCTTGAGAAACGGCGGAGAGGGCCGAGAGCTTGCGGTGGTGGCTACGCACTTGGGCCATCGGCACGGTTATGGAGCCCTCCGAGGGTCGTACCCGCCACTAAATGAATACTCAGAGCTTATGGAGGCAATCACAGGGCATGGAGGGTCTTCAGGGGCTCCGAGGTGTTGGACGGACGGCAGTAATGTGCCTGCCACCTTGTGGAGAGAGATGCCAGGTGAATAATGAAATAATATACCACCACCGCGGTTTAAGATGTTTGAAGTATACGTAACTTTTCTCGCTCATGTTCCACGGAAAAAATTAAAATTGGCGAAACTCTAAAGCTCCGCAAGCTCAAAATGTCAGTCTGCGAGAAAAACTGCTAATTAATACACTGCTCTGCCGTGCTAAGTTAGTTGTGAGTCCCTATAAAGCTGCTCGTAAACGGTACACGAAATGAGCCATAATTTGTCCATGGCAGACATATGGTCAGTTTCATTTATCACAAACTGTCCGGTGCAGGAAGAGCTGCTAATACGGCGGTATGTACTTATCCGAATTAGCAATATAATAGATACTTCTGTCCGCTTACGCCAATTCTTGAGGCGCGATGAGCACTTCGTTCAGTGCTTTATGGTTTCTCAAAGCACTCAATTTCGCCCAGCTAGTGATTGCAGGCTAATTTGCGTTTTTTCAACTCGTAACCGTACATACAATTTATGTTTTGAAAATAACTTTCGTAACTCTCTAGTACCCTGCTTGAATGACCACATTTTGTGCATGATTACATCATTATCCTGATTTTGCATTCGACGTTCCAATGAAGGATAGCGGAGAGTAAGTACATATAATCTCGTCTGAAGGAAGACGTTAAGTTTCTGAAATTATTAGAAGCAGTGATAATTTCATTACTAATGCTTATAACCTTGGCTGAGCCCTGAACAGACATCGATCGCAGACACACACGCTAGCGCTCGCTGTTCAGAGAACAGTGACCGGTGCAGCTAGAGGACAGTCTGCACCACTGTCCTATTTATGTTCGTTTCTGTTCCAACTTCACTGAGAATAAATGCAGCGCATAAGATCCACGTGGGTCTGATATGACCAAGTTACCAGTACAGTCCGGAAGGTACAAAGAGCACATCCAAGTTGTCGAAAGCTGTTTACAAGTAGAAGGTAAAACTGCTGTCCTTGCATTTCTTTCAGCTGGTGCCGCGTCTCTGAGGCATTCAGCACAAGTTCAAAAAACACGCTTCAAAAGGCAATCCTGGCGGGCAAAAGCAACAGGAGATTTTCGCTACTGAAGACGCCAGCTTGTCGGAATTTCGAGACCGTCATTCCCACGTGCATTGCGGCAATATCTTATGGATCTGAATGTTGTTCGTGGAGGAGTATTTTTTGTGACAAAAGCTTTATTTGATAACCTCCTTCCGGGGTTCTGCATATAACGTTTGGAACGGTGAAAATAAATTACTACAACCCTGAAATGATCTGTAATATGGGAAAATAAATTTTATTCCAGTGCTAATCATAGCAATAATGCCGAGATGTGTATTACATTAATCTCAATATTCAGTGTTTATGACATCTAACTAGCCAGATTTGTGTTAGGCTATATATAGGGTTAAACTTGCCCCAGAATTGTACTCAATAAGCCATTTCTTTTATAAATAGCAATTAATAATTTCATCTTAAAAAAATATATTTTTGGCACAATTTTGACGTTGCGGCCTATTTTAGGAAGTCCTCTTTACAGGTCGTCTCCTTTTATGTATTTTTTTAAGTAAGGGTTTCAGAACTTTTAGTTCTAAGTTAACGGTGTATGTACTTTTGATTCATAAGTACTTATATTAAACAACTGGAAATAAAATCTTAAAATTTAATAAAGAAAACTGCACAAGAGAGAATAACTTTATACGAGGACGTCCTTCATATCATTTTGTTTTTTGTCATCAAGACTTGGCCGCGGGGCGGTGGTTCTCTCTACTGATGATATAATCAAGAATTATAAGGTAAAATTTCTGTCTTTCAGCTGGTGCCTCGTGTTTAATCGAGTTTATAGATAATATATTGCACATGAAGCCGATTATTTTACTGTTTTTATATTAATCTAAGTCCTCCTGGAAACTAGGATATTACAATAATTTTTATAATAAAATTTCAGTTTTCAGATTCCCGGTGGATGATCACTGATGATTTATGTTGTCTCTCACTAAACTGTTAAAAGTTCAACTGCCTATTTCATATTTATGACAATAATGACACTCTACTAAACCTTTTTTTGTGACACATGAGAAACCCCAAGCAAATAACAAAAAATTTAGACTCCCTTGTTGAGAACCACTGTCAGATCTCATACTGATTTATATCCTGCTGTAAGTTCTATCACTGATCAGCTTAAAACTCGCGAAAACACCCAGTAAAGAGAAATCGTGTACAGTAACTTTCTGAGCTCCACAGTTTCTCATTCACATACTCCATAGTTCAATTCATAGGATAAACAACCTCGAGCAAGTAATTTTTCATAGCATTTTAGCTTTGTCGGATCTAAAATTTGAAATAACGTACAATAAATTGCCGTCAACCTTGTACCAGAGAGATGGCCGGAACCTGCCATCGCATATAAGTCCAGCAGTAACTCTCTTACTTACATTAAGAGCAGTTTCTAGCGGGAAAGAAACTTATCATATTACAACCTAATTTTCTGAAGGTGTCGTAGAATCACCGGTTAACTTGGACTATTTTACAAGTCGTTCCGGCGGCAGTAACATGAAGCTTTGGAAATTCGTGGTGTCCGGAGTGAGGCTCGCCAACAGTCCCAAGAGCTGTTAAAAGAATCACCTACAAAGACGACGTCGTCTCGTCCGGAAGAAAAGATTTCCAGTTACGAAAGCGGCTAAGATTTCTTTAGGGAAGTGATACAATGGACTGGAGCTGAGAGAAACCTCTCATGCTGGCACCAAATATCGTAAGATACAATAGCTTAAACTATACACTGTTTAGTGAATAAGAGCTTTTAGTCATGGAAAAATGACTAGGCATGCATGCTTGAGGTACGAACGTGGTTGTGTTTGATGAATAAAGGCTGCAAAAACGCCTAGCAGAGGACCAACCATGGCTTTTAGGGAAGAAAAACTAGTGAAGAATGTGGTACGTATACCAACCATTACGTTCAGTGAACAAAGGTAACTAAAGGTTGCCAAAAGTTGAGGGTAAGTGTTATTTTATGTTCTCTTGGGACGAAAAACGGGTGAAAAATGCTCTGAGAAAATTATCGCATTCTGTGAATAAAGCCTGCCATAAATTCGGGTATCGGCTTTACCTTGTGTTTTTGGTTAGTGAAAAATAAAAAATTAAAAATTTCAGAAGCTCATTTAATCGTTTGCAGCATTTGCGTGCGCATGTAACTGTACCCATGGACCTGTCTGTGGACTTCAGTACTGGCTTTGGTGAGGCTTGCGAGTCAGTGGATAACCGTTTGCTAACCTCGAATTTAATGTTAATCCAGAATTACTGCAGCCAAGAGGTAGAAGGCCAGAATAATTATTCATTAGTTCTGTAAAAAGGCAGAAATTACAAAAATGCGGATTTCACTCATAAGAATGGCTGGCAGGTGATACACTGGGATGATTTGTCGCATTTAATTAAATGAGTAATTCATGTCTCTTACTAAACCATACGAGCAAGAGAAAAAAGGAGTTTATCCAGATTGGGAAACTTAATTAGCCTCTCAATAACTTTGACTATACTACGTTGCAATTTCTTACAATTGTCAATTCAAATCAAACTTCATTGCATACGATTGACGGAGTAAATTTCAGGAAGTGAGTTTCACTAGCGCTGAACACGCAGCAGCAAGCAAACGAAGGGTCAATGGCGGCAGCATAGGAGGCGCTAGTAAAGCGGAATGGTGGCTAAATGTCTACTCTTTCAAAGCTCACAATCCAGTGCGTTATCAATGTCTCGTTAGTGGAGTGATAGTGCAGCCATTATGAGCGTAGCCATATACAACACTTCATGCAGCAGTTATTTGCTAACATTGGCTTGGCAGTTGTATGCTCAACTATAACCCAAGATGCAGTCCCGTAAAATTTTACCGATTTAGTGCTAGGGTCACTGGTTTATTTACTAGCCGTGTCCAGCTGCGTGGGTGGGAATCTGGCACCTTAAATCATATATGACGACCTCAGAGTACGGCCAGACACTTGTATAAGGCCTGAACTGTTTAGGTTTCATAAATCAGACATCAAATTCTTATTATTTGTAAATTTGTACATGTTACCAAACGAATACGAAGCTAAATTTACCTTAATTACATGATGAAAGCCTGTATCACCTGTATCATCAGTCAAGGCACATTACGAGCAGGAGCTAAGAAGTCGCGTGTTCCGAAGCGCATCGTTACCGGTTCCTTATGTGATCATACTGCAAGCTATATTTTTTCAGACTTACAAGATATTCATGTAGGGAATTTAAAAGTTGAAAAAATTTTACATGAACTTCACAGGGTGACATATGTAACTTGAAGACTACCCTCAATATTTTTTAATGAAATTCATGCCATTTTTTGCAATGTGACATTTCGGGTAGGCAATTCTACGCAGCAGTTTAACGGGATATGGGAGTAGGCAATTCTACGCCGCAGTTTAACGGGATATGGGAGTAGGCAATTCTACGCCGCAGTTCAACGGAATATGGGAGTAGGCAATTCTAAGCAGCAGTTTAACGGGATATGGGAGTAGGCAATTC